>CAOKZL010001184.1:600000-763089 GCA_948472985.1 Iguana delicatissima | reverse complement strand
GTTAAGTGGGCTTTCTTATGTGTTTAATGCCCCTCCTCTCCTTGTAATCTACTTAAGTTCTTTCTATAAGCTCATCATTCTGGTAATATTTCAGGCACTGACAGCTTTTTATATGGGGTATATAGTGCATCAAACAGCAAGCAGCTCCCCCAATGGCTCTCTAATCCCAAAGACAAAAGATGGGAAATAGTATTCAAATGCACATACACAATAGCTCAGTAATTAAATCATATTGTTTTTCCTGTACTGTCCAGGTGCAGCACATCAACATACATCCAAGATCCATAAAGTCAGCACCAGGAAACAATGTGTGTGTATTTTCTGAGGGCCAGTCCCTGCATAAAATACTGGTGTGTGACAAGATTTCTACTTCTGCTTCATAGAGGAATATAGTAGAGATGAGTAATGGAAGAATCAGGTAGACTAGCTCTTAGACATGGCTGTTTACTCCCTGGGTGACAAGTGCCCTTTATTTTGTTTTGTTTTGTTTTGTTTTCCTCCTATAAATTGAGGTTTGGAGGCATATTCTTACCTGGCCTGAAAAGAGGCTAAACTTGAAGCATCTCTTATCAGCCTGTCTCAGAGCTTGGAAAAGGTTTTGTCCTATAACTCCCAGAACAATTTCTAGCCAGCAGGACCAGTGATAGCCATGATCACACATCCTTATGCCCTTGGTAGAGAAATAACATGCTGTGGATGTAGTATATGTTGATTTCAGTAAAGTTTGTAACAAGGTTCCCCACTGTATTCTTGCAGACTTGCTGTTCAAATGTAGGCTACGAGATGCTACTATTAGGTGGATTTATAACATGTTGGGGGAAAAAATCTGCAGAATACTTACCGATAGTCATCATCATCCAAAAGAGAAGGGACAGGTGGGATGCTGTAGAGTTGTGTCCTTGGCCATCATAATTATGAAAGACCTGGGTAAAGTAACGGAGAATATGTGTATTAATTTTGCTGATTATACCAAACTAGGATGAATAGCTAATATCTCAGAAGACTGAATTAGTACTGAAAATGACCTTCATAGACTGGAGAATTAGATCAAAACAAAATAATTAATAAATAAACAAAATTGGGTCAAAGTAAGCTAAACATGGGTCAACAGTGTGATGTGGCAACAGGAAAAAACTAAAGTAATTGTAGATTGCTTCAATAGAGGTACAGTGTCCAAATCAAGGGAAGCAATTGGAATACTATGCCCAGTTCCAAGCATTACAGTTTAACAAGGATATCAACAAGCTAGAATATGTCCATATGAGGGCAACCAAGATGGTTAAAGGGTCTGGAAACCAACACCTATGAAGAAAGGCTGAGAGAACTGTGTATGTTTAACTTGGGGAAGACTGAGAGCCATCTTCAACTATCTGAAGAGCTGTCACATGGAAATGGAACGAGGCTGTTTCCTCCTTCTCCAGAGGATAAAATTTGAACCAGTAGGTTCAACTTGGAAGAAAGGAGATTCTGACTAACTGAGATTCTGACTTAGGAAGACATTCCTCATAGTAAGAGTGTTCACCAATAGAACAAACTACCAAAGACAATCATGGACTCTCCTCAGCTGATTTTTTTTTTTTATAAAAAAAGCACAGGTTGGATGGCCACCTGTCAGGGACCCTCTAACTGTGGAATCCTGCACTGGCAGATTTTCAGCTAGATGACCCTTAGGATCCCTTCCAATTCTACTATTCTTTGATTCTATCAGTAATGCTGTAGACTCCACATACTGCGCCCAGGATTAATTGGAATTTCTTTGGTTATTGAATCTGCAGGCACATAGCAGCCACTTACTTGATCATTTTCGTTAAGATCTGGAAATACAGTTCATCTTACAAGCCCAGGAAACTTAAAACTCCTCCTCTTACTAACCTTTTTTTAAACACAGGAAGGCTCCTTATACCAGTTCAGTTCCTATTTCCTTGTTCCTTATTCCTTATTCCTTATACCTGTGCGATCCTAGAATAATAGTGCCCGCTTTGCCTGACAATTGCTCTTCATGGTATCAGGGACAGTGTGGAAAGTTATATTTTTAGGGTAATTATTTGCTATTACAGTTCCATCCAGTAGCTATTTATGTGATACTCACAATATTTAGAAATTAATTACTTTCTCATAAAAATAACTAAGATATTCTTAGTTACTTTGTTTTAAAAGTCAGAATGCTACAAGCAACTGGCCTACATTACAAAACACATATTATTCCATCTACTTTACCATTGTCTTAATAACCACAATGGAGCAGGAAGCAACACTTGTACAGTAGGGAATAAATAAGACTGTACTCTCATAGCTCCCTTATTAAGTAAGGCCATATCATCTTAGCTATTTAAGAAAAATAAAAATTATACCACAAAAGGAAAGAAATGTTCATTTGTTAAGTTACTATTAAATGTAATAATATCTATTATTGGGAAAAGGAATGTGTTGTTGTTGTTGTTGTTGTTGTTGTTGTGTGCCTTCATGTCATTTCTGACTTATGGTAACCCTAAGTGACCCACTTGTTTATAGGGGAGTTTGCCTTTGTCTTCTTCTGAGGCTGAGAGAGTGTAACTTGCTTAAGGTCAGCCAGTAGGTTCCATGGCTGAGTGAGGATTCAAACTCCTGGTCTCCAGAGCCCTAACCCAGTGCTCAAACTAGTACATGATGTGGGCTCTCAATTAGTCTTACATAAACTCATTGTTTGCAGCTGATGGTTTTCCTCTCTCCTGCTGCCTAAGCCTTTTATTGGATCCTGTGTTACTGGCAATGTCAAGATCTTAACCGAAGATCTTCTGCATGCTAAACATGTACTTTTAACACAGAGCTATGGCCCCTCCCCTTTTGTAGATGGTAAAGATCTATTATCTTTGGTAGCAGAAACAAAAAGCAAATTATCTTTTTCTTTACTTTAAGGCAATCTTGCTGGTAGATAAATCCCCAAACTCAGCAATAGTGCAATGCACTTTATCCTTTGCTGCCATATGACTTTGCAGATCCTGCTGGCTGTGGTGGCTTCCCAATTCCCCAATCACACATTTGGCAACACATCTTTGAAACTGGCTCTCCATGAAGTGCAGATCTGGGTGGACTGACACAGAGGAAAATGTTAGTGTCGCCACCTTCTAGAAAGCAGAAAAACACAAAACGGCATGTCTTCTCAAAGAGCCTGCTGAGATAATAGCACCTTTCATGGAGAGAGATTGTCTGACCTTCAAAATCCTCTCACATCCCCAAGCTGCTTCCTGCTTCAGCGTCTTTTCAGGCCTGACATCTAAATCACCTTCATCACTAGCTACAGTCTCTCTGTCTCTCAATTCTCTCTCTCTCATTTGCACATCCCTCCCCAGGCTATATTCACATACCTGGAAATAATACATATTAAACTAAATGTGACTCCAGAGTAAGCATGTACATAGTTGTAGTGCACAGAATCATAGAATCATATAGTTGGAAGAGACCACAGGGACCATCCAGTGCAACCCCCTGCCATGCAGGAACACACATCAAAGTATTCCCAACAGATGGTGATCCAGCCTCTATTTAAAAACCTCCAAAGAAGGAGACTCCTGAGGTTCTGGTGGAATCTCCTTTCCTGCAGCTTGAATCCATTGCTCCTTGTCCCAGTCTCTGGAGCAGCAGAAAAAAAGCCCGCTCCCTCCTTGACAGGACATCCCTTCAAATATTTAAACATGGTTATCATGTCCTCTCTTAACCTTCTCTCCAGCAGAGTAAACATACCCAGCTCCCTAAGCCGCTCCTCATAGGGCATGGCTTCCAGCCCCTTCACCATTTTGGTCGCCTTTCTCTGGACACGTTCCAGCTTCTCAATATCCTTCTTGAACTGAGGTGCCCAGAACTGGACACAATATTCCAAATTAGGTCTAACCAAAGCAGAATACAGTGGTACCATTACCTCCCTTGATCTAGACACCATACTCCTATTGATGCAACCAAGAATCGCATTGGCTTTCTCGGATGCTGCATCACACTGCTGACACATGTTCAGCTTGTGATCTACCAAGACTCCTAGATCCCTTTCACACATACCATTATCCAACCACATGCAAACACATGGAGCTATACCTCTCTTGGGCCCTTTTCGCATGGCATTTGCCATGCGAAAGGACCTCTCAAGCGTTGCGCAAATGTGAGGAGCGGTCCACACGACACACTCACAATCACATGACATACCAGAGTCTGGCAGGCTCCACTTGTGCACTTTTTCAGTTTCAACTTTAAGCCAAAAATGTGCATCACTCCGGGCCCCACACGCACTTGCTATGCATCCAGAGCCGCGGCACTTGGCTGCACTGAAGAAGGAAGAGGCGAGCCTCTCGCGCAAGCAGCCAGCAGCTGTGGAGCTGAAGCAACGGGGATGCAAGAGCTTCTCGCTGGAGGCTGCTCACATGATCCCCGCACCCCAGCCCCATAAAAAGGTATGCTGCGGAAAGGGCCTTGGGTTCAAGAGAGAGATTTGGACCAGAAGAGGCAGGGGGAAAGGAATATTTAATTCTTTTTTCCCTTTTTATCCCATATTTTTTTTCCAGTCTCTCTCCCTCTTTCTCTCAATCTCTCTTTGATTCATAGACATACAAAGCGGTCTTTTCCTCTCTGTGTGCAGTCAAAAATGTACCTCAGGAGGTAAATGTGCATTTAGTACTCTGAAGAAGTGGGGAGACAATTTGAAACAGAAAAAACACCACAGCAATGACTGAGTAGAGCAATTCACCCCCCCACATCCTGTCTCCTCATGTCTCTGGAATACCTATCTTGAAACTTCTGTTGCATTTGTTAACCAGCTATGGGATAACAAAACCAGACACAAAAAAATGGGTTAAAAAGAGCCATTTTATTTGACCTAACCTATTTAAGATGTGTTAGCCTGGAAATAAAAGAAGAGAGGGAAGGAATGCAGGTCCAGCTGAGGCCAATCCCCAATCCCTTGGCAACCTCCTCAACCTTCCCCTGAGGCAAACACTTCAGCCCTAGGGCATTCCAAATACTTGGGCTGCTCTCTGGCCAGCCGTAACTGGAAAGTAACCCAGGGGACTTCTAACCAAGCCTCAAACCTCTATAGTTGAGAGCATGGATCCAAGGTTAACCTCAAGAGTAGCCTCAATCCTCAACTGCCCAGGCCTCAGAATCCTGCAAAGGGAGGTTTCAGAGTCCTAACTTACACCAAAAGGATGCCAAAGGTGATCACTGAAGATGTATATTCTCTCCCAACTACCTGCCAGGTGAAAGCCTATTTAATGACACCACCTTGAAGCCAATTGTCCAAGTCCCACAGATACAGTATGGAGTAGTAAAAAAAAATTGCAGATAAAAGAAGGAAAGTGCGGCCCCCAGAGCAACCAGACAAGTCTCACACTGCACTGAGAGCAGGAGTATGGGCTGCACTATGAAGATCCAAAGAGGCATGTCAGGGCAATCAGACCTTTAATAGTTTCTGACTTTATCCCTATCACATGCAGCAAAACACCCTGATCTCTACCATGGAGGATATCGAACTTGAACCCTGCAGCATCTTTCACCATGTAAGTCCGGGTAGATATTCTGCTACGTGTATTCTATTTGTTACTTGTAGCTAGGTCCTGATAGTAATCCGTAATTTGTTTTGAATGCCATAAGGATGCCATAGGCCTCACCGAGGACTCATTTTTATTTATTTACTTACTTATTTAAATATTTATATCCTGTCCTTATCCAAAGATCTCAGGGCAGCTTACAATACAATCAATTTAAAATAACAAATAGTTACAAAGTTTTAAATATTACAAATATAGAGTCGCATTGGGATGGGGGGGTGATGGGCACGGTTCAGTCCTGGTGGCAATTTCTTGGGGGCATCTGGGCTCCTTGCTTGCTCTGCCCCATGTGCTGTAGCCTTGCCCTGTCTGTCATAGCCCCACCCCACCTGTCACAGCCATGCCCATGCACTATAGCCACACCCCCACGCACCGTAGCCATGCCCCTGCGCACTGTAGCCATGCCCCCATGCACTGTAGCCACACCCTCACACTGCAGCCCCACCCCCATGTACCATAGCCATGCCCCCTCTCGCCCCCTCCACACACTCCAAGCTCTGCCACTGCAAATATATTATGGGGCTTGCTCTCCTCCACTTCTTCATGCTATGGAGAATGTGACCTAATTTGCATAATAATATGCAAATTTAGCACATTATGAACATTTTTATTTTATGCAAATTATGCACATTAATTTCTCAGTTGTTTTCTTACTGCTATGTTTCAGTCTTTGCATCATTTGTATAATAAGCATCGTTCTGAGACAGCCAACTTCATGTACTTTGTTCTGTTCTCCCCCTACCTCCTATTAATTCCTACGGCTTGGCTTTCTATGCACTATTTGCAGGCAAATGTATAAAAACAGTCCTGAGGTTTCCGCAAACAGGCTAGACTTTCCCCCAAACTGTGGCATTTGCTGAGGGAACTCAGGGAAGTTCACCTCTGCAATTTAGATCTTTCTGCAGCAAACTATGACTTTGAAACTTCACTCATTTCCCAGACACTATAAGACAGTAGCAGGCTCATTCCTTACAAAAAGGGCTGCACATTTTGCCATGGCATAGGGACAGAGGGGTAAGGGAGGTGGTGAGCCTTAGGCAGCACTTTTTGGGGTGCTGCTGCTGCTCCTTGTCTGCCCCTCCCACACACTGTCACACCATCCACATGCACTGTAGCCCCGCCCAAATACAACATAGCCCATCCCATGCCCGTCGTGCCAAGGTAGGCCACTGACACTTTGCCTCATAACTTTAATTACAGAAGGGCTAGTTATTTTTAAAAAACAATAGCTTGGAATCCAGACCAGCTTACGGTCCAGACACAAAAGAGATAAAGTAGTTTGCCTAGAAGTGTGTTAAAATCCAACCAACAGGGTGATCATAGGGCAACCTTCCCCAATCTGACGTTCTCCAGATGTGTTAAACTGTAGTTCCTGTCATCCTTGAGCAGAATATCCACTGGGAATGATGGAGATTGCAATTGAACACATTAACAAATCATTACCTTTCCATATGCCTCAGTTCTCTTGAAACAGATAGTGCTGTGGTCAGGAGAGATATATTAAATCAGGGGTGTGGAAATTATGGACCTGCATGTTCCTCAATCCCCCCACACTGGTTATGCTGGCTGAGACAACTGGGAACTGTAGTCCAATAACATCTGGAGGGCTGCAAGTCGCTTGCCTCTACACTAAGGGGTAAGGTTATTCTATAGGCCAGTGTTTCCCAGGTTCTCTGATGTGGGACAGGAGGAATTGTTGTTTTCCAGTTTGTCAGAGACTGGTACTACCTTTGTGCTCAATGAATACAATTGTTTCTTTCTTTCCTGGAAAATTCCCAGAGATTGGCAGCCAGTGGCATGGAGATTGGCAGCAGTTACAATAATAGAGATAAGATGTGTTAAGAGGTTAAAGCAGATGGAGAAGCTCATGCTCAGGTAGACTACCCCACAAGATGGTGAAAAGAATAAAGTAACAGTGGAAGACACCAAATGGACGTGCTGCCATACAATCCAACTCATACACTCAGGTACTCTGGGGCGACTTACTTACACCAGCCATGACTAGACTGGCAATGGTCACCAGGAGGACCTTTTCATTGGCTGCAGCTAGACTGTGGAATGGCCTGCCGGAAGAGATTAGATAGCAAAACACGCTGTCTGAATTTTTTTTAAAGTTTTAAAATCCCTTCTCTTCTGGCAGGCCCACCCAGTTAATTTTTAATGATGAATTTTAAATTAGTTTATTTTAATTGGTTTTATGTGTTTTGGCTGTATTTTAATTTATGATGTACCCGACCCCAAGCCATGGAGAGAGGCGGGTAAGAAATAAAAATTTATTATCATTATTATTATTACCCTGACATGTGTGAACCTAGCTGTAAAATTAGCTTCTGATGCTAGGTTGGCTAGTCTCTCATCCTGAAAGTATAACTGATACCTATCATCTTAGTAGGGCAGAACTGGAAAAATACACAGCCGTCCTTGGTTGTTCGACTTGAGCTCCCATCAGCTCTAACCAACCAGTAATGAGGGATGAAGGGAACTTCTGTCCAACAAAATCCGGAGGGCAACTCTTTCCATGCCCTGCATATTCAAGAAATGGGGAGCTGCGGTATGTTCAGGGGTACAGAACATCTTCATAATCTAAAATACTATGATGAAACCTGAAGGGAGGGACATGGTAACCAAGCCTCCACTGTGACCAGGAGTGGTTTAAAATGATTGGTCAGTAAAATGGAACCCTGGGGAGCTCAAGGGAGGAGGAAAAAATGGAAATTTAACTGACACAGGAGAGAGTTAGTGGGAAGAAGAGTCCAATGAGGGACAAAGAGGAAAAGAGCTGTATTAGAGAGCTGAGAAATAGAGTGAATAATTGACAGTAAATGAGCTGAGCATAGCAAGAGAGAGAGAGGGAGAGAGAGAGAGAAAAGGGGTGTGCTGTATTGTAAAAATTTAGTTACAAACAAGTTACAGTAACAGTGTTTCAATAAAATGTAACTTTCTGTTTTTATAAAAGCAGTCTTACAAAGTATTATTCTACATACTGGATTATACATGCTACCATTACAACATTAGTACCAAGAGTACCACTTTCTTTTAGGATTAAAAGTCTGCTTGTTCTTATTTCTGAGAAGGGCCAGAGTTTAAGGAAAGCAGAAGAGGGAGATCAGTCTGGTAGGAGGAGGCCAAAGGGGACAACAGTGAAACGTGTGCTGCAATTCCCGGTCGGGGAAGACAGAAGTAGGCCTGTGTGTATGTGTGCCCTTGTTACCCTGTTCTTTGGGGGTCCCGGGAGGGACACCTAAATAACCAAACAACAACACACAATTTTGGGGAAATTAGCTGGAGCACTCACTTAAGCTAGCGAGAGGCAGGGTAACTTAGCAGGATCTTGCAACCTAGCATCTACGGGTTCAGGTCAGTCAAGCAGCCAGATGGGTTTAAAGTAGTGGAAATGATATTTTATGACATACAAACAAATATTAAAGACACCACAGTCACACAGCTAACTAAGAAATTAGAGGTTGAATTAAGATTTTCAGGGAAAATGAGTGATACAACACCTGTCTTGTTGTCCTGGACCTTGCGAGAGGATCCGGGGTACAGAGAAGAAACTCAGCTCGATTAGCTGAGGGAAGCTCGCCTGATAAAGCAGCAGCAAGGCTTGATGGAAGTTCAGAGCGATCCGAGGAAGATCTCAGAATCAGGGGTTTTTATCAGGTGAATTGGGACTGCAGGCCATGCCTTACTCGGGGAGAACAATGAGTTTTGGGTGCAAGACAATGTCTCCGAAAGGTCAAAATTTAGCATAATTGAGTTAAGTTCGAATTGACAAAGAGGTAGACTGTATGCAAATGCTCAGTGCTTGGCCTTTAAGCCTCTAGCTTGCCAAGTTACCTGCTCAGAGCAGGGAGTCCTTTGTAAACAGCGTGCATACATAATGAGGGTGTTTGCAGAGAGGTCTCCTAAAGTGGTGATCTGGCTATTTCTGGCCTGCCTGTGTTGTCTTGGGATATTGCAGCATTTGATGGCCGAGCCTAGTTCTGTGCTTGTCCGGGGGCCTCTCAAACACGTGGAGAGGGGTGGTGGAAGAGAGCCAAATTATTGATATCAAAATGATATCTTTATGCTATCTTCAAGGAGGCCTATCCTGCAGTAACACCCTGGCTTGATCCAGAAATCTCCCAGACCATGCAGACCTGTACACAAGATGTGTCAGGCTGGGCGGCAAGAAATGTCACAAATACCATGACAAATTGGAGAGTTCCTACATTTCTAAAATGCTTGATTTAGGACTGCTTAAAGAACAGTATGCCTAAATCTAATCCTGCACATTTTGAGCTTTAAAAGTAAGAAATCTGGCACACTTATACTCTAGTAAGCAAATCCCACTTAATTTATCTTCAGAATGGTGCAAATCAGGGCAAAAATTAAATGTGATGAATAGTGCTGAATGCAATTGTTAGTAAAATCAACATTGTTTGTTGCTGTTATTATTTGCCATCAACTTGACTTCAATTCATGGCAAGTGAGAAACCTCAAATGAGAGACCTCAAAGACTTCTAAAGGTAATCGAGTGTCCCGCTCACTCAAATCAAACTCAAGTCTGTGGCTTCCTTGTTTGAGTCAATCCTGGCAATGCCCTCTTGTCCAGAGTATAGAGTACACATGAGGAAAATCAGATGTTGTCATTCCCATTTTTTTGAGAGAAAACCATAATTTATCATGCTTAGAAAAATCAACATTCTAGAGCAGGGCTTTCCAAATGATGTGCCGCGACACATGAGTGTGTTGTCTGAAGTGTGTAGGTGTGTTGCCTACAATTTTGGAAATGTTTGTTATTATTTATAAATCATATATTTTTAAAAATATATGAAAGGTTTTCATGAGATACGTTGTTTCCTCATGCATTTTGTTATTACATTTATATATGTGACTGTATCTCTTATAAGGGGTTAGTGTAACCTTCGGTTTGCTAGTAAAACTGATTTACTGTGTTACCAAATGATGCATGTCTAAAAAAGTGTGTCACTAAAATGAAAAGTTTGGAAAGCTCTGTTCTAGAGAATGAAAATATGTGGCCAGCTGTAGCAATCACATGGTTATGCATGTGGTCAGCATTTCCCCAGGGCCAGTTTTGCTATGCACCAAGATAAGCACCCAGCATGTGGTCTACGACCAGTGCTGGCAAGGCTGATTGCACAACTGGCAATGACTTTTTATAATTAAATGCTTTGCATGGGGTTTGTGATCTAAATTGGGAACTGGGCATGGAAAAGAGAGCCCTAACCCTTGCCACCTCTCCACTACCACTCTTGTGATCTCAGTATTGATTGGTGCCTCTATACTTGTTATTTGCCCTGGAACTAAAGGCATTACAGCACAAAATACCAGGTACAAGGGACATGATCTGAACCTGGACCGCAGTGGCCAGAGGGAAAGAGCTAGTAGTGTGAATTGCTAGTAGTGTGAATAACATCTTGGCTAGCTCATCCCCATGAATGAGTGTGTTTCACTCTTCTTCTCTAGATTGTTTTAGATGTACAACACAGGTTTGAGTTTTTAAGTCAGGGTGAATACAGTGTGATACTATGTATAACCAACACCTCCTCTTGCATATGTATCCATCAGATGAAAGATTATAGCAGACTTATTAATTATAGTTATTCTACCCAACCAATTTGTCAGTTCAAGAATATGTATCAAGAACAGAGGCTTCTGTTGTGCAAATAACCATTAATACTTGCCCTGTCTGAAGCTATGGGAGACAATTATCCTGAGACAAGACTACACTGAGCTGATACAATCTCTTAATTATATGGTACTCTATAATAAATAATATACCATTATAGCAGTACTAGTGCAAGAAATGAACACTCTAACAAAAACCATATTCCAGCACTTTGAAAATGCCTCTAGATATCTGAAAATTTAACCTCCACATAATGACACCTGGAGAAATGAAACTCGAAGTCCCATCTGGTGTACTCTGTAGCTGTACAGCTGCTTCAGATCACAAAATCTCACACTCACTTTGTCCTGTTTTTTTTTTTTTTGCATTGGTGTGGGCCCCATAAACAGACATAATCTATAGTCTTCTTTTATGGGATTAGTCCAAACTGCTTGCAAATCCATTTTAATTCCAGCATCAGAGCCTACTGTGAAAATGACATGACAACAGAAATATCAGAACTGTCATTCAACAGAAGTAAAAGAAAATTTAAGGGCCAGAAACCTTATTGGATTTGGGAATTAGAGGATGGAATTCACTCTCATGAAGTATTGAAAGAACCAGAGATATTCCTCTACTCAGTACACTATGGGCATCAACAGCTTCTTAACATCACAGACACAATGCAGATGAACAATATACAGAAAAAGACACATTTATTAGTCACTTTTGAGTATGGTAGTGATGGAGAGACTTGGAAACTTCTACACAGACAGAATTAATATTTTATTTTATTTTCTCCCCTGTTCAGGAATATATCCTTACTGTCTATCAAAAGACCTCTCCAGTTGCACTCCTGTGCATACTTGACAGTAAGTCTTGTCAAATATAGATGGATTTACTACCAAGCAGGCAATCATAGGGTTAGACTGCACAGGTAAGATCGCATCCAAAGCTGATCATAGGAAAAACATTACCATTATCCCTGAGTAACCTGAGAATGTTGAAGTTACTGAATGATGTGATGAGTCATTATTAATCACTGATGAGTTATTATTACTCACTAATCCTATTGCATCTGCTCTACTTCCTGCAAAAGAAAAAAAAGGCTACCAAGGTGATAGAGTCTTTTAGATTGCCTCTCGCTTTCTGCATGATGATTCATTGTCATTACTCAGCATTCTCCCTTTACCTGTGTTGTGCATTCCAGAGCTTTGTCCTGGCATAGGAAGAAGAAAAATCATTTTCAAGGATAGACCCTGATTGTTCAGAGCTGATTATAATGACTTATTGGGACTACAACACCCAGAATCTCCCAGCCAGCGTGATAAGTAACCATGCTCACCGGAGTTTTAGGGGAGTTGCAGTCCAGAAAAGTAAACTTCTCAAGACTGTTTCAATCCTGTTTATCCCTAACCGAAAGAAGGTTCAGTTGGTGTTCATATGCCATCTCATTCATGAGGGTCTGATAATTTATACCTGCCCTGCATACATGGGGGCTCGGAGGTAGAGTGAGGCAACCAGTTCAGGCAGAAGATGTTAAGTGTCATGAATGGGCAGCAAACTATAGTCCTATAATTCATTCTTATTGTACTTTTACTGCAAAGGGAAAAGGCTTCATGAGGTTCTACCTCATGGGCCAAAGTAACTTGGTAGCCTTATTCACCTTGACTGGAAAACCGTTTACTGCTCTGCCATAGGTGGCAAATGGTCTTGCTCTGGTCTTGATACACAAATGACATGGAAAATACAGTAGAATCAAATATAATATTATCTACAATTATATGTAATTAATATAATCTAGAACAATGTGAAGCTGTTTGCAAAATACAGAAGGAGTGCTGTGATTCAGAGAAAGTTCCACTTGTTGAAAATTTATGGCTTGATTTGGTTCACTCAGTGGGGCTTTTCTGCTTCTTCTCACTGCAGTGCTGCTCTCTCACTTCCCAAAGCCACCTACTCTTATGGATTGGGAGAGCTCCTGGAATAGCATGCAGCATGGAACTGGGAGAGGATAAGCAGAAGCTGAGGGACCCCACTCATGTAATGTGAGCAGACATATTCTTCCATTGAATAAAGGGTGCCTTCAACTTTATTTTTGTTTTAATGTATCTATTGCACATTTCAAAACCATTTACACCTAGAATTCTTGTATTTGGTCTTGGCAAGAAGACCCAGGATTGGGTTGCCATTGGTTAGATTTGACTTTGGGACACAGAAGAAGGAGGAGGGGGGGGAGGGGAGGGGAAGAGATGGAGGAGGGGAAAATTGAAAAGGATGTACAGTATGTCAGTCGTTCTGGAACTGAGGGAAAGGGGTTGTTCAAATGAACATAAAGTAGACCAAGCTTTGTGTATGCCATGTTTAGGGGTGGGGAATGAGCAATTTTCCACGTGTGGCTGGAGTTCAGTTCCCATCATCCTTCACCATTGGCTGTGCTGGTTAGGGCCAATAACATTTGGAGGGGCATGTATTTTCCAGTTCTGATCCACTGAATGCACTAGGAAAGTCTTAGGCCATTTCCACATGGGGTAATAAAAACGGTGCAGTGCATCCTCCACGGAGGATGTCTGCAGCTTGGAGCGGACTGGGTCTGGACTACTTAGTGTAGATCCGCACCTCAGTCTGCTCTGGAATGACCTCAAGTGGTCCTCCAGCGTGCTTTTGAAAGACCTGGTTTTTCCGGTTTTTCAAAAGCACAGAGTGCGCCACTGCGAGCCTGCTCCCTTGTGCAGATTCACAGGCTCGCACCAATGCAAGCCTGTGATCTGCCGAGGGCGGGCTTTAGGCTGGTGAGCTTCAGCAGTTGGTCGAGACCCACGACCAACTGGAAGCCGCCATTTTGGATGCCGGAGCAGAGCGGATCGACGGAGCAGCCTGGACCAGACCAGGCCCAGAAGATCCGGTAAGTAGTGGCGCAGGGCGATTCCCTCGCCCCGTGAGGAAATGGCCATAGTTATACTCTTGTGTATACTCTGGGGACCTATACATACTACACAGTTATAGCACAACGATACAACTTTAACTGCCATGGTTCCATTCTATTCAAACCTGAGAATTGCTGTTTAGGTTGCAGCATTTAGAGGGCTCTAGTGCCTGATCAAACTCCAAACACCAGGACTTAATAAAATGCAGCCATGCCAAGTAAAGAGGAATCATTAATGCTTTATTTGTGTAGTGTGAAAGGTCTCCAGGAGACCAATGCTTGAGTTATGAAACAATAATTTGAAGCAAAATATTCAGAAATGTTTCAAAGCAACAACAACAAAAAGGAAAGTGATGAATATACCTATCACTGGAATTTATAGCAAATGAAGGAGATCACATGCAGCTGAGATGATGGATCTGGAGATTAAGGTTGAAATCCTGCTGTTGCACTATGCAAGTAGCTGCACTTTTTCCAGGTTCTTGCAGCAGTAATGAAGGAAGGCAGACAAAATCTGTTGCTCTGAGCAGCCTGTATCTGCAGTGCCTCACTTCCTTCATGGCCTTATCCCTCCTGCTACTGCCTATGCCAGTGTAGTTATGCTGGCATAGTGTCCCAGCAGGCTTTCAGATTAAATGCTATGTGCACTAGAGCTGAGAACAATCCCTGTTGAATTAAATGGGACTTATTTCTGAATAAACATGTACAGGATTGTTATCAGCTTTGATACTTATGGCCACCCTAAAAATGAGAGTCCTCCAGATTATTAACAGCCTTGCTCATGTCTTACAAACTCAGGGTGTTACCACCGCGATCTGGTGAGCCAAAGATATCATTTTTGATATCATAATTCGGCCTTCTGCCACCAGCTAAGTATTTGTGAGGCCTCACCGAACAAGCGTGAAACTAGGCATGGGTGATACTTGTGCTCTCATTAAAGTACCAGATATAGCCAGTTCCGCTTCAGGGGGAAACCTCCTGACACAAACATCTCAATTAGAATTGCACAGTAAAACAAAAGAACTCTCTGTCTGAGAGAACACCCTAGCGAGCTAGGCACTTAACGGCCAAGCTAGCCGCATCTACATACTTGCCATACTATTGTCAATTCGTCATATAATTCAATCATGTAAATTCCGACCTTTCGGAGGCTTTGTCTCCAGCCCAAAACTTATTGTTCTCACCCGAGACCAGACTAGCCTGTGGTCGTTCTTTTCCCTATAAAAACCCCCAGTTTTGGTAGTTTAGTGGACTCCGCTGGACCTAGCCGAACTCCACTGGAACTCTCGCTGAATCACTTGCTGAAATCACTTGAAGCTCCCGTCGGAACTTTTTCCTCGCCTTGCTGCCGCTTGGTCCAGCTGATTCCCCTCGGCCTCCACGCCGGGTTTCCTCCTCTTCAATTGGTGTCTCCAGGACTTCAGACAGGTAGCATATTGCCCATTCCCCAAATTCTCTTTCTTTCCTTTCTAGTTAGGAGTGTGTTTGTGTTTTTATTATTTTGTGTTTAATAAAAACTGTTAGTATTTTGAAACTGCTTGACTCCTCACTGACCTGAACCGGTATACATAGGCTAAAAGATCCTGCTGCATTGCCCTGCCTCTCGTTAGCCAGCTAATTTCCCCATCTTGCTTGTAGTTTGGTTATTTGGGCGCCCCTCCCGGGACCCCCAATTTACAGGGTAACAAGGGCTATGGTTTCCTTTATTGAGCAATCCATCTGGAATGTGATTTTCCTCTTTTCCTATTGCTTTCTACTTGACCACGGTCTTTTCTAATAAGTCATGTTCTCTCATGATACATCCAAAGTACAGTAGCCTTCATTTAGTCATCTTAGCTTCTAGTAGAATCTAGACTCAATTTGCTCTCTGACCCATTTATTTGTGTTTCTGCTGATCCATGATATCCCGTAGAACTCTTCACCAAAACTACATTTCAGATTAGTTAACCTTCTTCCTGACAGTTTTCTTCACTGTCCAGTCTTTACAGCCATACATAGAAACTGGAAATACTGTAACATGGATGATCTTAACTTTGGTATTCAATGATGTATCTTTACACTTGAGGATCTTATCATGGCTGTGTTACCCTGACTTCTGGGGTCCCCTGCAGGACACCTTGATTCTCTCCAAAAATGCAAAGATTGGAGAAATTAGTGGAACACTAGCTTGGCAGAACAAGGGGCAGGGTAACCCAGTGAGACCTTCAACCCAATTTTTATGGGGTCAGACCAAGCAAAAGCCAGCCAAAGATTAAAAAGTAAGCTAAGAATGAGTTTTTATTGGGGGAATTCACTCATGCATGCACACAAGATACATACAGTCAAGTATTCACACAAGAGCTAACTGAAGGGGAAAGGGAGGAAAAAATTTTGGAGAGAGAGGCTGAGGGTTTTTGGGGTTACATAGTTACCATTCTAGAAGAGTAGCAAAGAGCTTGAAATGTGACTTAGGCCCTTTTCGCACGCAGTTTGAGCGTCGCGTAAACAGGAGGAGCAGTCCGTATGACGCACTCCCATTTACGCGACGCTCAAGAACCTAACGTGGACTGCACACACATTTTTTTATTTTTGGCTTCAAGCCAAAAATGCTGCACGGTCGCACAAGGGTCCCGGGGCCCTCGCGCACTTACCTGCCCTGCGGTGCGTCAGACGAGCGGGACGGTCACGCTTCCTCCCCCAGCGCAGCCTACGGCTCCCAGGCTGCACTGCGGAAGGAAGGGGTGGGGCGCTCACGCAAAAGTTGCACAACCAGGAAGCCAGCTGCGGGAGAACAGAGGAGCAGAGGAGCGATGCGAGTGCCTTGCACAAGAGGCTGCTTGCGTGAACGGCACCCCCCACCTCCAGGAGCAGGTAACATGAGGAAAGGGTCTTAGACTTCTGTCTAACGGCAGACAGATCAGGATTCAGAGAGACATAGTGGAGTCTTGCATTTCATCTGACTGCAACTGACTTCTCAAAATCAAGGGTTTATATACTCTCTTTTCCTCCCCGAAGGGGTGTGAGTTGATTACTAGCCTAGTGAACAATGGGAGTTGCAACACAGATAATGGGGTCTGGAATGGACTGATTGGTTTCAACGTCTTGGTTGAGAGGAGGTTTCTGGGCTATCTGTAGTAGGATATGCACAGAGTAGGGGTTCTGGGCACCTTATTGTTTTCTGATGTTGGCAGTTGATAGGATTAGCTCAGAGCCATTAAGTCAGGCTTTCTTGGCTAATTTCAGAGAACTTTTGACCCGGCCATGCTGCGATCATTATGACCTACCCCCAGCCAGTGTCGCTTTCCACATGGCCTTGCCAGCCATAAATATAATTTATATTTTATGCCAATACATCTGCCAATTAACATATGTTGCCAATTAGACCATATCAAAATGTGGTGGTGTACAGCCTGGTAACAGCTGCCCTTCCAAGATTTAGTTGTGATACAGTACTGTGCGAGATTGTATTGTATCTTTATGTCTTTACCAGTTGTCCTTCATTCAGAACAAAGGCCTAAACAGTTTGATAAAAGCTTGTTCTTCTGATTTTTCTGTTGTTCTATATATATTGGACAAAACTGGGGGTGTGGTCTCATGGAAACAGAGCATAATTGTGACTTATTTAAACTTTCTATTGATTTCAGTGGGCTTAGTAATAGCTAGCTGACTTTTGTTAGATTGTGTCCTGTATATATACTAGTAGAGCAAGCATGGCATAATGATTTAGGTGTTGGACTAAGACCTTGCTCAGCCATGGGAGCCCACTGGGTGACCTTGGGCAAGTCACACACGCTCAGCCTCAGAGGAAAGCAATGGAAAAAGGCTTTCTTAAAAACTCTCACCAAGAAAACACTGTGATAGGGCTTCCAATAAATTGGAAACAATATGAGCTCAGACACAACAGCAGCAGCAGCAGCAGCAACAACATATAATAGTGGTACTTTTTGATTATTGCTGAGGTTATCTTTTCAGTAGTATTTGTGGGTCATTATAGTCTCACAATAGCTTGCATTGAACATTAGTTCGGTTTCAAATTCAGAACTGTTGGGTTAATCTCATGTTTATGCACAACGCAATGGCAAACTAGTATGATTTCTAGATATCTTTCTAACATGCCTAATCAACAAACATGAAAACCTTCACATTCTTTGGTACACAGCCAGCTATTCTTCAGTATGAATTTCACTTGAATTTTTAAACTTCATGTAAGAGAGTGTGTGTATGTATGTGTATAATTTTGCATTCCTACTTCCCAACTGCTAGGGCTATACATGCTCATTCACTGCAATTTGTTATAACAATGTGCTTTGATTTGCTCCTGCAAAGAGATATTAAACTTTGTTCTTGCATATATCTTTTCCTACAGAGAAGGGAAATATTTGGAGTTGTCAATTCAGGAAACAGATCCAGTGCCTGGCAACCTTGCTGAACTGATTACATTACGTTCACGCCAGCATAAAATATGATGGTGCACGGCATTTCTTTTTATGATATAAGTTAAAAATAAAAAAGACAGAGGAAGGAATGGAAAGCCTCATGATTACAAAAAACACAATGCCTTTCTTTAATCCTTGATAACATATTTAAGATTTTCCATCATTTATTTGTATTGCTTTTCAGTGTGTGTCTCAGTGATGAAAAATATAATAAATGTAGATGAGCAAGAACATCCAGAAGCACAAAAGTAACCTTTGAAAAGCCCACAAAGCTGTGATCAGAAATGAATTTAGCACCATTGCTGGTATATTTTGTTCCCAGTCTTGTCTCCATGAAGGTGTGAATACGAACGGGCTGTACAACCTGTCAAACAACTCGTTTTATAAAAATGCTAATAAATGTACAACATTTACACAGCTTTTTCTATACAGTTAGGAAATCTCAGTACAATAAATATTCACACCTCTGTTTGCACCACCAATGGCTGGATATGATCCGTATACTTTGCCCCCCACCCCCAAAATCATTTCACATGTTTAGTGCAACTTATAACTGCATATGTCACTAACAAGATGTCAACTCTTGAGTCGCAGGGCTGAGGAAATGGTGCAATGTTGGGCTTGCCCAAATAGGGCAAAGGGCTCAGGATTTCTCAAGTATTGTACTTGTAGGTATAAGGACCCCCCCCCCAAAATATTCAAAATATCTCCTGTTTCAACCTGTTTGCTGTGAATTTCCAGTACAAGGTGTAACTTTTTAAAGCAGGAGGTATTCTTCCCCCTCCCCAAACTTCAGATACAGGCAGGGTGAAGCCCCAAGTCTCTCTCCATTGTCTTGGTTCTTCCTGGGTAATCACATTGATGACATATTGAATGGAGGGGTGAGCTTTCCCAAGGAAGATCCCTCTGACCTTTCTTCTGTCATTACATTTCTGTGGAGGGGAGGAAACCATGCCCACATCACACTTCTGGCAGGAAAAAAAAAGGACACAACTATGGTGTATTTTAGGCATGGCTGGAGGCCAAGCAGGGATGAACCACTAAAAGGTAGGAACAAAATAGACCAACACTACTGGGACTACTGGCTGTCTGGATGAGCCTATCATTAGTGTTGGTGCCAGTACTAATATCATTTTAAATATGATATGCCAGCGCTGCTATATTTGGAAGGACTTTCTTCTCATTCTGCTGAATGCGGATCTGGATCTCTGTCCTAAAGGCTTGCTTTGTTGGTTTCACAACACTCACTTTTTAAATAGGGATTTAATAGCCACCTTATTTTGACATGCTGGTATCTTTACTGTTCCATCCCTCACAACTAATTTGGCTGCAATAGTTGAGAGAATGCTATCTCTGGAGAACCGACGTAACCCTAATAAAAATGCTTTAAGAAATCTTTCCAATCTCTTTAAATAAGTGTCTTGGCTGCTAGAAAATAATGATTCAGCCACTGTATAATTCTTCACAAGCTGCAAAGAAGGGGGGGAAAGCACCAAGCTCTAGTTGGTACAAAAGAAAAAGAACATGCAGTACTCAAAACCAGGTTGGAAAACTTGAATATTTCTTGTCAAAATTGTATCACAACACAACAGTTCCAGAGCATATGTGTTAATGAATAAAATTCACTCTCATGTAAGTATATGTAGAAATACAGCCTTAGCTGTATTATAATGCCAGCATCTGAGTAAGCTAGACAGAGTTTGCATCTTTATTATATTGACATACAACATACATAAAAATATTACATTTTGTTGAATAAGCTTTACTGTAAATGTTTTGAGTACTAAAATGAATGGTTATGAATCATGTTTTCATGGGTTAATGGATCCTTTTAGGATTCCCTTCTTCAAAAATTTTCAATTTCTAGTAGCTCATGAAGAAAAGTAATTATTTAAATAAAGAAGGCTGAGCTTCTTAAAATTCTTCACATAATTTTATGAGAAGAATAGGTTAAAATAGTTCCAGGGACTGGATTCAGCCTCAATTACCAATTCATTCTGAAGCTTTTGTTCCTGTGAAAATTTATCTATCAGAAGATAAGCAATAAAAGAATTATTAGACCTTTACTGTGGTAAACCATTGAGGATGCATGCAGAATATACAAAGTTCTTGTGCATTTGTTTATATAGTCAAAAACAAAGAAACATAAGGTCTAGCATATTTAGTCTAGGACAAGCTTATGTGGATTGAAATCCACTTCATCATATGTGTGAATTGTTATGCAGAGCCTTAATGGGCAAATCCAAACAGGGTAGATGTAAATCTTAACAGTGTGTGATAGTACATTGCCATTCTCACACTTACATTGTCTATTTGTATGATGCACACACATACTACCAACCTCGTCAAAGTCAGTAACTATTTCCATGCAGATATCATGTGCAGCACCTTTTCTGTAGCGGGATAATGGAGGTACATGTTTCACTCTACCGTAAATGTATACTGTATTTGATCCTATTCCATATTCGTGACATTCTGGTCTCATTAGCAAAGTCATGCCTCTTTTCCTTCCCCTACTCCCATTTTCTGGCCACCATTGCAGGTCACAAGGGATAGGTGTGCATGCAGCTCTCCATACCAAGTGAGCCATCATATAAAACTGCAGTAATAGCATCTTCTGGTTCTTCCCAGAGAAACCTCCTCCCTTCCTTGTTGGTTCTGTCCAGCTTCCCTCCTTTCTCCTTGCTTTCCCCTTCTCTGTTTTAAACATTTGAGATCCTCCTTAAATGAGTGAAAGAAAGGGAAGCCTAGCATGTTTCATTTTCATGTGTCTGAAGTCTGAAGCAGTAAGGGCAGAGGAATGGAACAGAACGAGAGACAGAACAAAGGGGGGACATTTTTAAAAGATGCAAAGTGTATATGGGTAGGAATATAAGAGCAAAGTACAAAATCCACTATCATTCTTTCTGTCTCCAGAATCTGGAATGTGAGGATTAAAGAGCCATCAATCCTGATTGACATCAAGCCCAACTCCATGGAGCATTTACTTCAAAGTAAAGACCCACTAGATTTAATGGGAGTGCCATTACAAGGCAGTAAGATCCTCCAAAACACACAAACACACACGCACACACTTTTAACTGAGCTGTGCACTGTGACATGGGACAAGAAAGATTGGCATATTCCATTTGGCACCAGTTTTTGTGAACTATAGACTACTTCAACAGAAAAGCTTACAGCAAATAAAAGGTGTGTATTCTGACTGCACTTCTGTTTTTGAAGTCTTGGCAGGCAGGATGTTTGGTAAAGCCAGAAAGCGAACATCTTTGGTTTTGTCTGTTTTTTGTCTCCACCTTTCTTCCCTAATTTCCTGTAAGAGAGGTGCCATTCTCCCTCCTCCTCACCTCCCAACCTTCTGTAGGAACCATTCATTTTAAGGAGGAGACTGAAGACTCTGACTGACTTCTAAAAAACAGAATAGGGAAACTGAGCAGCTTTAGGGATGCACGCACACGTTCCTCAGCTCTCTGGTAGGATAGGAAAGCTGTAGGAAGCTGCTTTTTTCCAGGAAGGGAAAGGAATCAGTTGTTCAACAATAGATCTGGAACTCTGATAGTGGAAACCCACTCTGCAAGGGAGGATGGACATCTAGAGAAAGAGGAAAAGACTAGCCAGTCAGGAGCTCCTATCTGTACTCTCTCTGTCCTTTTCCCCTGTGGAAAACACAGTGATGAATAAAAGGAAGCAAACTTGCTTTTCCCTCCTCTCTCATTGGTTGAAGTGTATCCTATGCACCCTAGCAGTCAAAGCACAAATGAGGTCTAACGGAGATACATACCAAAGGAATTGTTTCAATTAAGAAAGATTAGATTGGGTTGGTAAGGCATCATTCAGCCTGGACATCATGACAATTTGGGAGAGGAACATGTGAGCAAAATTATTAGGTACACCCACAAAGTCATGATTTATTCATGCTCCTAACCATTTCCGCTTTGAAAGAACTGAGGCAACTGAAAGTCCATGTGAAAGAACAGAGGCCATATATCATGGGAACAAAGCAAACTTTACTGAGAAGTAATGTGAATAGCTACATTGATTAGCCAGGAATACTTTTTAAAAAACTACTGGAGCATTTGCAACTATGATGAATTATATATCTGTGTGTGGATTCACCCATTGTTGAGGTGGGGCTTTGTGAACAGTGAAGTCAGAGGGAAATAAATGCAGAAACTACAGAGAGCAACAATTTCCTTATGCATAGTGGCTGTTCACAAAACAGTTGGTGAGGGATAACAAGTTATACTTCCATTAGTGAATGGATTTACACATATATTGTAATTTTAAACAACACAACACAGCTTTGCCTTGTTTTCTCCCTATGTGAAGTGTAAATACAAAACATTTGTTTTCAAAGAAAGATTTTCACCAAAACAAAAGGACTGCATAAGCAACTTAAATGTATTTTAAGCTTATCTCAAATAGAAATAATATAGAATAGGTTTGTTAGATTATAGTGGGAAATTTATAGTGGGAAAGTTCAGGTGCTCATCATTACAGTCCTTACAGACACATACCCCAAGGAGAGTCCATCTAGACCCTTTCATCTAAAAGCTAGGAGAACATACTAGTAATTACAAGAACATTGATAAATCCATTTTATCATTTTATCATACAGGAAACAGGCAAAGATCTTGGACTGGCATAAAGCTCTCCATTTTCCCAGCATGTGCCATTTCCCTTCCTGCCATCTGCGTGCCCCCATCCTTCAGCCATTTAGTGGCCAGGGGAGTGCACAGGTGGCCAGGCAGTCTCTGGTTATGTTTCTGCAGCAGGACACACCAAGATGACATCATCTTTCTGGACCCCTGGGAGGTCCAGGAGGATGTCTGCTTCTTTATGTATCTGGCTGTCAAAGCACAGCCAGAAACTGCCTGGCCACTACATGACTGTGAGAAGGAGGATACCCAGGTGGGAAGTAAGTAGGTGAAGATAGGGGAAGAATCATTGCAGATAGATGTGTTGGATACCTCTATCCACAACCACCATAAAAAGACATACACATTACTACAGCAAGATCAGTACCACATGTTGTTTGTTTTAATTAGTGGGAACAAACCGGCTTATATACCCTAAAGACATCAGCTCCCATGTTATCTTGGAAGGTAAGCAGGGTCAGCCTCTGGATGGGAGGCTACCAACAAATACCAGGTGCTATGGATTATATTTCAGAGAAAGAAACTAGAAAAACCACCTCTGAGTATCCCATACCTACAAAACCCCTATGAAATTCATGGGGTTGATAGGCAACTTGAAGGTACATACACACAAGAAGAGTTATAAGAGCATATGAAGCTGCCTTATACTGAGGTCTCTTTCACACTACACAGTTACAACATTTTGATGCTTTAAATGCCATGGTTCCATCCTTAGTAATCCTAATGTTTGGTGAGGTTTTTAGAATTCTCTTACAAAGGGTGTTAGTGTCTTACCAAAGCAGGATTTTGTAGGATGCAGCCGTGGCAGTCAAAATGGTATCAAAGTGCTATAACCCTTGATTCATCTAGCCCTTGATCCATCTAGCCAAGTACTGTCAACTCTAGAGTGAAAGCAGCTCACCAGGCAGGATTCTGTACTAGCCCTGCCTGGAGATTCCGGGTGTTGTTCTATCCAAGTACTAAACAGTCCTGACCTTGCTTAGCTTCTGAAATCAGATGAAATTGGTTATGTTCATGGTGATACTGTAGTGCTGTCGATCCTGGATATCAACAAATTCTCACTCACCCACTCTCTGTTCCACATCACTTCAGATTTATGCAGTCCATTGTTTCCAATCTGTTGGAATAGGAATTGAAGCAAAAAATTTCCAAGTTCAGTTATGATCCACCTTATTTTGAGATTTAAAGCAGCATATGCAGAGTTCTCAAGATGTCTTCCATCTGCATACTGGGCTAACACAGACTTTGTGACCAGGTTGCTATATTTGGACAGGAAAGTGCACATGGATATGCATAAGGATATGTTTCTTTGCCATTTATCATCCCTAAGAAGACTAGCTGAGAGATAGAGATATTTCCAACCACTTTTTCTGACCAGTCCTGACCCAGAGATCATAATAAAGTATTTGCCAAAGGAAAAACAACCAAAACACACAGATAATAAGCATTGGTATAGTTCTTGCAGTCTGTGGATCTGCTGCTGCTGAAACTCAAAGGTTGTCCCAGGGACAGTATACATCACGAATTCTCTATGATACAAGCTGGAGGGGAGTTGCAGAGTGAGACCTGCTTTAAAGATGGGCCACTAATAGTACACGTAGAACTTTGAACCAGGAGGAGATCCAGTTACTTTTCTTACCAAAGTGTCCCTGTTATTGCAACTTTCAAAAGGCTGAAACTTCTTGAATTGCATATTTAGCATGAATTAGTACAAAGGATCAGATCACATGCTCATTTATTAGATCTAAACTGTGCTCACTTTGTGTGGCTTGCAGTGAACACAGTTTATGACCAGTACAAAGTAATTATCTAGGACATGGTCCAGCCAAAGGGAGAGAATTTTTAATTTGTATCCATTTCAATAGAAAATAGCTAAGCAGACGCTGAAATCTCTCACTGAAATCCATGGGACTCAAAAGTACTTACATTTGGTTGCATTTTACCACTAATATCTCAGAAATGTATTTCATAACTTAGTTAAATAACAGTGCTATTCTTTTCCAGTTCTTGGCTGGGAGAAGAATCAGTTTCTGCATAGTACAGTGCAGTCAGAACATGAGAAAGCTTTCTCAGTGGTGTTGCATGCTTTTTAGAAAATTTTTATCATCTATAATAAATTCTGTATATGTGTTCTGTGATCTTTAGTTTGGAGTGGGCTAATTGTGCCTATCATGAGTAATACCCATCTATGGAATCAGACCAAGATCACTTGCCCTTATTTGGCTTTATGTTATATGAGATACTCATAAAGTTTGGTGCCTCCATTTTCTCTCATTTTAGCCAAGAAATATGTTTTCATTTTGCCTGTTATATTCTGTTAATATAACAGGGGGAAAAGAATATGCTGGATGCAGAATGACATAGCTTTAAGCATTTAAGAGTTAAGTACTTCTTAGTGCTCACAAAGATTATATTTCAATCAGAGCTTGGAAACATTACTTTTTGGACTAGAACTCCTTGAATTCTCCAAGAGGGAATTCTGGGGGTTGTAGTCCAAAAAGAAACTTTTTGAAAAATGATGGCTGGGTATTCTGTCAAAGCTACCAGGGAATTCTAAATATATTTCTAAGCTCTGGTTTATAGGGAATTTTGTAATGCTTCCTGGCCAAACACATATTGCAAACAACTCCATGTATCAAAACTCTGTCATAGTTCTTTGGTGGGACTGATACTTTATCTCTTAGTATGCTGTCATCCTATCGCTTTCCTTGCTATGCCCATAATTTTCTACTTTTATTTTATTTTAAACAAGACACCATTGCTTTTTTTAAAATTATTTTTAAACCTCGACTGGCACTTTTCCTAAACCCAGAATCTTTTAAACTATTTTTATATTTAGTTTTGTTTAGTTTTTGGTTTGTACTTTGCCACATATTTAGCAGTTTTCAAAAAATATGTCTATGTTCTTTCAAACAACCGTAAACCTTGCTCAAAAATGTAAGCAATCATTACTGATAGAAGTGACTGTGCGTATTCCTAGGACCAGGGAAACAGTTATGAAACAATACATTAAGAAAGAAAATGCTGAATCTTTGTTACACTCAGGTCAGATTTGTAACAAGAGAATGCTTTAAGAGAATGCTTGCTTATTGGTGAAATAAGGAATCTAATCAAATGTAGGGACAAAAAACTTGTAATGCAAGCCTGTGAGCTGATACATGTGTGTGGTGCCAGTTTCATCCCACATTCTGTAAAATAATTGCAGAATTCCTATTGCCCCTTATAGCAAATCTACAACTTACCTTTCTTCTGCTGTACAGTAGGGCTTGCCCAAATAGCTGCTTTCTCTCTACTGCTTTAGTGCAGTTGTGCTAAATCAGAAGCGGGACACAAAGTACCAAGGGAGAAAAAGTAATTTGAGTCGGGGTTTTGTGAAACAGCCATTCTTTTCCACTACACCATGGTGACACATCGTGCTAGTCCCTGATCTGCCGTTTGGGCTAGAGCAGCTTGAATAGGGGTTGTCATAGGCCAATACACCCCCACACATACTGCAGCTGTAAGATTGAAATAAATTCTGGAATGGCTTACATGCTGCCTTATAGATTTGCAAACAAACTATGAGCTAAATCCCCTTTACTGAGTGTTCAAGATTTTGTTTAATTGCTTTCATATTTTTCAAAGGTCTGTATTGGTTGCCAGATACTGTAGATAATATAGTTGTACCTCTAGAGTTCCAGAAATCTGTCTAAAAATCTGCCATATATCAATATAAGGGAGACAAAATAAAGAGTTGAACAACAGTAACAAAAATCATTGGAATTCCATGTTTCTGGTGATCCCACTGCCTGCTAACCTGCATTTGAAAAAAGTTACTTTTGAGGGCTACAACTTCCAGAATGCTTCTACCCAGAGTGGGGGCTTTTCCAAACTTCCCAATAGTGAAACTTTGAAAACTCGCAAGATGTAACTTTGGGCATTTTGGCTAATCAATAAAGGCACTGCTGTTTTGTGAATTCTGTGTTTTGTTGTGTTTTGCTGCATGACGAACGCAGCCTGAATATGTAACATGTATAATGACATCAGGAATATCAGCAGTAATATCTATGATAATATCTGGTTCTGCCTATCAAGTAGGGGTAGCAATTGTGTGACCCTTCAGATGTGTCTGAACTGCAGCTTCTGGTATTCTTTACCATTGACTATAATGACTAGACCTGTTGGGAGTTGCAATTCAGCAGCATCTGGAGGGCCACATGCTTACCATGCCTGCTGTAGACCCCCATACTTGATCTTTTCCACACTGATGACATGTTGGGAGGGTAGAATTGATTAGAGAGTGCTGCACATGGATGGAAGGTATTTATGATAGCAATGACCTCAACTGTTGCTTTCTGTTCCTTTGTTCCTTTCTTGTCAAAGTAGCCTTCTTTCAGCACCACCACCTTCACAGGTACATCTTGTAGGAACACGTGAAAGGGCCTTCTCAGCAGCTACTCCCTTCCAAGAGAGGTTAGCCTGGTGCCTTCCCAGGTAATGACCTTTTTATTTTGGCTGGCCTTTAATGACTGATTACTAAAGATTCTTTCAGAATGAGCTGTACTATTTGTTGCTGTTGTTTTTAATGGCTTTGCTTTAACTGCTTTTTATTCTATTGTTAGTTTATTTATACTTTTAATTTTTGTATGTTATGCATTTTAAAATTGTGTCTCTTTTATCCTTTGTAAGCCTCCTTGAGTCCCAGACTGGGAGAAAGGCAGGAAATAATAATGCCCAGAACCCTGAATGCGTAAGCACTGTATGTGGCGATTCCAGACCCGATCCCCTGCGTCCCCACTTATGAGACAACAACTGTTATAATCAATGGAGGTCTGTTCCCCTGTCAATCAGGAAGCAACCAACTGATAGTCTCAGTCTTTCTGTGAGCGATCTCCAGTGCAACAGGCAGAAGCAGAGTCCCTGTCGTAACTCCTTCTCATGCCAGAAATCACTCATCCAAGGGCTGGGTGCCCTATATATCCTGTAAACTAGGGACCATGTAGGGATCATAGATATGAAGGTGACAACAGCATAGCTCTAGGTTACACATTCATAACTGCCTAGCATGATTCTGGCCATTAATAGCCATAGCAGCAGCAGCAGCAGCAGCAGCGACAACCATAGTTGGCAAGTGTGTTGCTGCAAATCATGCACGGTTGGAAATTAAGGCCTGGTCACACAATCCTTTCGACTTATGTTCACAATGAGAGCAGTGTGTATAATCTGCTGCTTTGTATTGAATGGCTCTTGAGCCATCATGGTAAAAGCAATTTTCAACACCAGAGTACCGTTACTTGTTCCGGACTGAATTTTGAGCATGGTGGCAATGTGTGCGTGACTTCCTCAGAACAGGCTGATTGACGACCATAACTACACTGGGCAAAAACATTACGTGAATAGATCGTTGGGGTAAAAGAGAAGCATTATTACCCCTACAACTACAGTGTCAAAAATGGATGACATGTACTTTCAACATGTGGTGTTAAAGAACCAGATCTGGATACTCAAGAAGCTAGGAACAGAAAAACTCGGTGTTGTTGGTGTTGTTTTTTAAAGAAGTCAACCTCTTCAATGCTTCTTATCTCTATTTTAATACATCATTTCCTCCTGAAGGATTCTTTTTAGAATTAAACCTCTGAATCAAACAATGTAATAGACATTTCAGCAGCTGAAAATGTGTTCAGTTTTTCACAAGACGGGAAAAAAAATCAAGAGCAAGATAGCAGATCCAGGAAATCTTAAAGCAGCTTGGTTTATTAAGTCCTCTTTAGAAAGCTTACAGTTATACCCAGATAACATTTAAAATTGCTGTTATCATGACAAATTAATATACCCACGAGTAGTAAATACACATCATATATTTTCTTCCACACTGAATATGTTACATGAATGGAGCTCATGAATAACTTATGACATTGATATCATAGTGTCTATTATGAACCATTACTCCAAACTCAGCAGAATTTGCCTTTCTAATAGTGTGTGTCATGACCTTCTTTCCTAGGAGTCTACAAGGATTTTGGCATTTCCTGCTCATAAGGAGTGTGGGGGAGGTGCATCTGTTAACCATAATTGTATTGTATTAGCAAACAAGTAGAGACTTTCAGAAGGTTTTTACTGAATGTTCTACCATGCACATTTTCAGGGTGAGAGATGTACTTTCAGGGCAATCAAACTGGTCATCAGGACTCACCATGTTTGTCTGCAAGGATGGGTCGCTGGCAACTGACAACTCCTTTGAATATTTTTTAATGCTATCTTTTTCTTCAGAATGTGATCCTAGCCAATTAAGGATAATATGGTGATGTCACAATGAAACCTAACAAATCAGCTGTGACTACATTACAATGGTGTAAAACCAGCCACTGCAAATTTGAGATAGGGTATAGTGATATTGGGCTTATCCAGGAAGGAAAAACGTTTTCTAGAAGTATCAACCCTTTCTGGTTCTTTCTGTGTTGATTTAACCTGCATATTCCCCAGTTTGAATCAAAACTTAAAAAAAAAAATCCAGATTTTCCTCCCTTACTCCCCATGCCTCGCGTTCTTCCTCCTACCTCTCTCGCTGCTCAGTTGTCAAATCTAGACTCAGGCAATGTTTCAGAAATGGATTTTCAGCAATTTCCACAAAGCTTTCTTTATTATTATTCAGGAGTTATAGACAAAGTACTAAAGTACTTTAACAATATTAAACTAGTTAAACATTCAACACATTTTGTTTTAGTGCTGACATTCCTCTTTCCCTTGCTTGATCTCTGCAGAATCTTTGCAGTGGCCATTTTAGCTAGTTCCTCTATAAAACAGAAAGACTGTCAAGGTTAGATAGTACATTTCATTTTGGAAAATGCTGTTTTAATTTAACTCACTTGGAAAATAGGAATGAAAGGTCCTTGATAATGCAGGGAGTTCCCAGGAAGTGCTTTGGAATGAAGAAAACATAATGTGGATATCCAAAATAAAATGGGTTTGTAAAGGAACAAAACTTGGGAGTTTCAGAGGGTTTTGGTTTTGTTTTGTTTTGTTTTTCTGGAGGGGCTCATTGTTTTATTCACCAGTAACTATGCTTAGAATAATAGCTGAGCCAGAATTCTTTTCAAGAACAAAGACATACTCATTTTTTTTCAGATGTGCAAATCTAGAAGCATCTCTAAGGCTGACCTCTAAAAAATAAGGGCACTGCTAGCTTCAAGTAGAAGCTAGGTGTGTACAGCACACCTATGATCTCACCAAGAATTCTTGTAGAACTATATATACATTATCTGCTGAGACTTTATGATAACTTTTTTGTACACAGTAGAATTCATATTCATTTAGTTATATTATAAATGACCCTCACTTCTGACTGCACCAAAGAATGGTACCATTACAATAGCGTCAACAGCACACAAAAATACACATGCATATTAATATGAATTTAAATGTGGTCATAGAAATGACCTACTGCAGTCTGTGGAACTTAAACTAATCATGATTAAATTGGCCTCCATTGGTTTCAGTTGTTATTTAGTTTGTTTGCAACAATGACTAAGCCTGCATCCAATTTAGTATGAAGACTTCAAGGTTTAATATCCATACTAGATTTTCACATATATTTTTGTGAAAAGAGGTTAAAAAATAATCTCCGCGATTCAAAGACATGCAATATTGAATCCAAAAGAGTGAAAGTAAAATGAACAAAACCATCAGAAGTATTTTCACAAAGACCGGAGTGCAGCAGGTTCTGCTGTGAAAATGGTAGGAGTAGAACTTCTTGGTCATGAGTGGAATTCTTTATGAGTGATCACACTGCTTCCTGTGCAAATTCAACTGATTCCACAAACATTAAAAGCAGACTTAGTCACCTAGTGAATGAAAGGGCCTCTGAATGTCTAGACTGTATGAAGCTCTTCCCTTTGAGTCAGCATGGTGATAGCAGTTGGATAACTAAAAAAACAAAAAGAGTTGTCTTTAATTCTTCTTCCTGTTGGACAATTTTCAAGTGTCTCTTCAAGATGACAGATTGAATATTTACCCCAATTGCTTGCTTCTACTTCCAAACTGGGCTTCATTTTATGGAAATTTTTCTTCAAGAGAAAATATCAAGCACTACTTTGCCATTACAGATTGGCCTTTATTCCTCTTCTGGGATCTCAAGCAGGGGCATCTACTTTTTCAAACGCATCTCTGAAAATGCTGATGGTACAAAGAGTATCTCAGCTAGAAATTATTCAGAAATTATTTTCAGTGCCAGAGTTTGGCCACTGAACATTACAATGCAATAAATAAAAGAGAATAAGTATGTTTGCCTGATATGACAAGCCAAACACCCTGTTTGCACTGGGATTGCTACCGATACTGCGGTAGATGAACCCTATCCCAGGGTCTACAATTTAATATTAAAAATATCTCCACGTGCTTGAGAGGTCCCCCAAACGAGCACGTAGGCAGGCACAGTTGAACGGTCGAAAAACAGGAAAAACCCAGTCAGGCCAGTAAACCCATAGTCACGTAGCCCCAGGAGACCTCCAGACATGTAAAACATAAAATACACAAAGGGTTCTCAGCCCCGAGGAGCCGGCTTGAAGGGATTAACGCATCTGACAAACAGCCCATCAAGCAAGGAGGATTTGCATACAGCCGAGGCTTTGACAACCCCAGCAAAGCCAATCATGCAAAGGACATTGACATATTGGAGCTTTGTTCTAGCTCCTCTGCCTATTGTTCTCCCCGGGAAAGGATTAGCCCTCCAGGTACCTTTTCCCCCATAAATAGACCTGAGTGGCTCTTTGGATCATTCCCGGCTTCCCAGCAGACCGTCACTCCATCCATTGAGCTATCCCCTCAGCTCTGCATGTGCTGAGTCTCATCTCTCTCTCCGCTGCTGTCTTGGACCTCCGGACTTCAGGACCAGGTGCAGTATTCCCCAGCTGTAACCCTTCACAGCCCCCTATCCAATTTCCTCTCTTTTTATTCCTCGCTAGGTCTTGAGTGAGTGTATAAGCGTGTATGTGCGCAAGTCTTTATTTTTAATAAAATTATTTATTAGATAATTTTGCTTGGTTTTTGGCTTGGCCTGAACCCGTAAAAAGTGCGCAAAAAGACCCCGCTAGGTTACCCTGCCTCTCGCATTGCTATTGCTTGTGCTCTGGCTAGTTTCCATTGCCCATCATGTGGAGCACATTGACGTGTCCCCCAAGGGACCCCAGAAATCAGGGTAACAATTGTATTGTTTAGTGTGTTGTGTAGCGGGGGTGAGTTTCCCTTTGATTTCCATCTGAAGAACTGATGGAGTGGGGGAATTGGGTTTGTTCTTTGTTTCTTTCACTGGTTTATTGAAAGGGAACAAGCCAGAAAGGAAAGCAGTCCATAGCAAGAGTATATAATAAATAATCAAAAGGTGGGAAACACTATAAATCAGGGGTCCTATAACCCTAAACCTAGCAAATGTTGAGAGCCAACTGTAATTTTCTTCTGTCCCACGTTTTCGGCTGCTTTTAAAATGTCCCAGTTTCTTTCTCCTCCTCCCACTTATCTCCTTTGTCCTTAACTTAGGATCTTCTGCACTACGCTGTTACAGTGCTATTATTCCACCTTCAACATCCTATGGAATCCTGGGGTTTGCAGTTTAGGGAGGATAATTTAGAATTCATAGTAAACTACAAACCCAGAATCCCACATGATGTTGAAAGTGGAATAGCACTATAAAAGTGTAGTTCAGAAAGGCCCTTACTTCAATTGCTGCAAACTGAGTTCAAAGAGTAAAAAATAAGTTGCACTAAGTTAATTCAGAAGAGGGAAGAGAAGAGAAGTGTAATCTTGCCCTTCCCTGTAGGTTCATGCAAAAGCAAACTACTACGGCCCCACCTAGCCTATATGTTCTTCCTCATTAATAACTTTTCCCACATTAATCATGCTCTGATGTTTTTTTGGCCACATGTCTTCCAGTATTCATCTGTGAAATACTGGAGGTATGCAATATTTTTGCAGTTCACACAAGCATTTCAGAAGGCTCCTGGATGTAGATTCACAAATAAAAACAAAAGATTAAAAACATTCTGCGTGTGAGACTTTGCCTCACAACCAGGACTCAGTCCCCCATGGATATTCCATTGTTGGTTTAAAATGTGGGAGGGATCACAGTAACATCTGGCTATGTTCTCTCAAAGTCTCTGCAGATAATGCTATTGGTTTCTGCCTGGCTATGAAAACATAGCCAGATGCTTCTCCAACTCTCCCCACTCTCTACCAGCAATGGAATGGCCTGGGAGTGGGGCTGTTGCAGCACAACAGAGAGTCTGGAGGCCTTTGGTCATTTCAGAGGGTAGAAGAGAATACCAACCTCCACAATGATCAAACAAGACATACGCAAGTGTAAGGTGGACTTATGCCTGTGTATGGCTCTAATAGGATGCCAGCCACAACGAGTGGGTCAGACAGTTACAAGTATAGATCCACATAGTCATTCCAACAATCACAATTTATTCAGAAGATACAGCAGATGGCATCCAATATATAGACATCTGGTTCACAAGACTGCATTTCTTCTAGTAGAATGTGGGCATTGTTTAGTTTAATAAATTGACTTTGCTAAATTTATATGCCACTAAAAATAACACTTAAGGTAACTAACAATTAAATATAAATAAAATTAATCATGTTTTCATTAACAGTCATCTGTTAGTATCTAATGATATTAAACAGAAAAATACCAATTAAAATCAGATCTATCAGGAATAAATTATAGCATAGAACAAATTAGAAATCTACTTTTGCAGTAGTAAGTTTAGATGTCCCTATTTTCTCTTTCTGTCTTTGCTTGCTGCTAGAAGGAAAACAGAGATGGGATTAGTCCAGCCTTCCTTGGCAGAGAATTCTAGACCCAGGAGAGTAAACCCCAAGAAGAATTACATCTGAGTTATTGCCAAATGCACCCACAATAGTGATGGGACGGGGAAAAAAGCTTCTTGTAAAGATTTTAAACCCAGGAAGACTTGTAACAGAGATAGTGGTTTTACAAACAGCCTGGTCCAAAGCAGTTCAGCATTTAATGCTGATAACATGATTTGGAAATGTATTGCATGAACCTTTGAATGTACAGCTCATCTTGTCATAGCTACAACGAGAGGATGGGACTTTCAAGTCAGCTTCCTAAGCTTCAGCCATTGTAGGTGGCTCCACACATTGTCAACACCATTTTTTGTGTGCAATGCTAAGCTGCTTAACATTTGTGCGGAATTTCTGTTTAACGGAAACATTCTGCTTTATAGTTGACAACTTGACAGGATCTTTCTGCCTTTTTCTGCAGTCCAGCTCATCTAGATGAAAGTAGGAGTTAGATGAGACGCATTTGTTTCCAATGAAGAAAAGAAGTCACACATGCGATTACTTCCAAGAACCAATGAAGATTAAAATGACATGAACATAATTCAGTTCATTCATTCTTTCCAAGTGGGATGTCACCACAAGTGCAAGATCTGAAATGTACACTATTATCTGCTAAGGAAAGTAAATGAGCAAAATGAAACTTTTGCCCTTGGTGCATTGGCAAAAAGGAAGTGATATGATAAAAAGAAAATAGCTATTCAGCCATTTTGTTATTTACTAAAATTTTGCTGCAAAGATCTCCTCCCTCCAGCTTTCCGCCTACCCTCCAGCTTTCTGCTCTAAGCGATAAAGGGAGAAGAAAAGCATCCAAGAGCAACTTCCCTATCTATCTATCTATCTATCTATCTATCTATCTATCTATCTATCTATCTATCTATCTATCTATCTATCTGTAAGCCTGAGGACAGGGATGGTTAAATTAACTATAGGTTGAGCCTCCCTTATCTGAAATGTTTGGGAAGTGTTCCTTATTTTGGATTTTTTTTTATTTTGGAATACAGTACCTTTTTGAAACAACCTCACACCTTTCTACTTGTGTTGTATATTTGATGTGAGGCTGGAGAGACGCTGAGGATTTGTGAAATGGTGAGTATTCAAACACAGTGCTGACAATGAATTCACGCCTCCTGCTAGGTCACATATCCTCAGTCTCTCTCTTTTTGCCTATTAGTTGACCAGAAGGCAGAAGAACTCTAGACTGAAGCCAAGGACATTGTGAGGGAGGAATGTAAAAAGACACTATCTACAACCAGAAAGAAAGAGAAGACTCAATGGATGTCAGATGAAACTGTTCAAGCAGTTAAGGACAGATAAGAAGCAAAAGTAAAAGGTGGCAGAAACAGGGTCAGAAACCTCAATGCAACTGCTCAATGATTTGTGTGCAGGTACAAAGAGAACTACAGTAGGATCCCTATATCCACCCCCGCAGATACTGAAATCCACAGATAGGAGTGAATGCCCTGTCCCCTGCCTGCCTCCAGCCAATCAAGGTGGCGAGGAGCTGCCGTGGGAGCTGCAGCATGGGATTGCGCTCCTCACTCCTTTCCTGCCCAACGCTACCACAATCAGGCTGGAGTAAGGGGCAGAAGGCAGTGAGGAGTGCGATCCTGCACTTGTCGCTTCTCTCCCACCTGCCGCTGCTGCGATCGCATGACGCCAGGAAGTCAACTGTAGATAACTGAATCTGCAGATAATGAATCCGCGGATACAGGGGTCCTACTGTACTATCAAAATCAATGCAGAGAAACAGAAAATGGCAACAACATCAATATCTTCAACAACAACAACAACAACAGAACACAGACCTCTTCCACAAGATCTGAGAAATCAAAGAGAAATTTAAGCCAAGAGTAGGGATGCTATACAACCAGCAGGGGTACACATTATATGACCAATAAGAAATAAAAAGCTGATGGAAACAATACACTGAAGAACTACATAAAAGAAATTAAAGGATAACAGATTCACTCAAGGAAGAACTATTTGAGGATGAGCCTCCAATTTCAGAAAGAGAAGTGGAAGTTCCACTCAAAGCACTTGGGAGAAACAAATCACCAGGAACAGATGGCATACCAACAGAGCTGCTTCAAGCTAGAAGAGACAGAATCTACTCTAGCTCTAACTAAACTCTGTTGACAAATATGGAAAGCAAAAAAATGGTCCACAGGTTAGAAATGGTCAATATACATTCCAATCCCCAAGAAAGGGGATACCAGGGATTGCAGTAACCACAGGACCATTGCAGTAATTTCCCATGCAAGCAAAATGATACTCAAAATTCTACAACAAAGACTTTTACTATATATGGAGTGAGAAATGCCAGATGTCCAAGCTGGGTTCAGGAAAGGAAGAAGAACTAGGGATGAAATTGAAAACACACGTTAGATAAAGGAGCACATCAACAAATTTCAGAAGAAAATCAGCCTGTGCTTTGTAACTTACCCTATTTGCTGGAGTATAAGACCCACTTTTTTTCCTGAAAAATACTGTTTGAAAATGGGGTGTGTCTTATACGCCAGTACATCTTATACGCCTGCAAATAGTATTTGCTGGCATGTAACTGGGGTGTGTCTTATACGCTGGTGCAGCTTATACGCCAGCAAAGTCTTTTACTGTGTAGATCATGAAAAATTATGGATCACTCTTAAAGAAATAGATGTGCCAGAACACTTTAATTTCCTGATGCATAACCTGTACTCAGTATAAGAAGCTACTGCCAGGACAGAATATGGAGAAACAGAATGATTTCCAGTTGAGGAAGTCAGGCAAAGTTGCATTTTGTCACCCTATCTGTTTAACTTGTATACTGAACATTTCATACATAAAGCAGGATTAGACTCAGAGGAAAGAGGTGTGAAAACTGGATGAAGGAACATCAACAATTTAAGATATGCAGATGACACCACACTGCTAGCAGAAAATTGCCAAGACTTGGAACAATAACTGAAGACAGTCAAGGAAGAAATTGCTCAGGGAGGTTTACAGTTGAACATGGAAAAAACAAAAATAATGACCACAAATGATTTACGTAACTTTAAAGTAGATGATGAGGAAAAACACAAGCCAAGCCAGGTCAAGGTCCAGTCCTAAGGTTCAGGAGACAGAAATCTGTCCAGAGGGTTTCAGAGAGCAGGAGACACGAAGGTCATGAGGGCTTGCTACTAATTTGCTGCAAGCAAAGAGCAGCCATACCGGCAGACTTAAATAGCTGTTTTGAACAGGTGCTGCTTGTTATTGTTTCCTCAGCCTAGTCCATGCAGCCTCCCCCTGAGCAGGCTGTTTCAGCCTTCTACGTGATTGAGGGCTGATGGGCACAGGTGGCTGCCACTCCTCTGCATCACTGCTGGTTCCCTCTCTATCATGAGCTGGCTGGAGCAACTCCGTCTCTGTTTGACCGTCCGGTGCGGGGGATGCTTGTAAGTTGATTTGCTCACTCACTGGCTCTGTTCTTAGCGCACTCAGTTGCTCCTCGATTCTCAGAGTCATCATCTATCACACTGCCCCTCCACCCCACTCGCCCTGCCTCCCCCCACCTGAACGCCAAGCTTCATGGGTGCTCTTGGTGATCTTGCATCTCAGAGGTGATCAGGCCTAATACCTTAGCTTCCAAAAAATCAGGCAAGATTTTTGAGTGTGTTGACTAGGTATGGTGGATTTAAACTTATAAGAATATGAGCATAGGAACTTGTCTTCTACCAAGTTAGGGCATTGCTTCATCTAGACCAGTATTGTCAAATCTAACTGGTAGTAATGGCTCATCAGGGTTTTAGGCAGGATTCTTTCCTAGACCTATATGGATTTAGGGCCTTTAGGGCCTTTCATCCAGATGTTAACCAGGTCCAGATTTGTTCAGTTTCTGAAATCAGATGAGACCAGGTGTGTTCAGGATGCTATGGTGTGGTTTCTTTGTACCCATTCTTCTGGGTTATACTGGACTAGAATTATAGTCTCAGAGGAACCAATACAGATATACCTCGGTTAACAAAGTAGATGTTTTCCTGGGCATTACTTTTTTAACAGAAACTTTGGTATCTTTGATACAGAAATAGCATAGAAAAAATTGTGATAGGTTCCTACACCACAAAAAAGAACAGCTTGAATGTGTTTCAGCAGACTTTTTATTCAGAACTAAAGAGATACACGTATGAAATTAAACAAGCAGCTCAGGAAAGCCTTACAAAAATAAACAAAACCATCTGGAACCCTGGAAAGACTACTTCAATGCTTCTTCCAAAATGCATCCAGAAATGATTTTTTTTTTCTTTTACTAGAGTCCACTTTTCTAATAAATCCCATTTTGGTGGCTAAACTTATAGATCTATGGGTTTTTTTTTAACATGCTGGTGGAGCTGGTGAGGTTTATCTGCTTTCCCCTCCTCTCTCTGCTTTTCTGTTCATGTAGGAGCCTGAGATTCCAAAGGCAGCTGCTGCTTACCTTCCCTGCTGTAAGGAGGCAGACATGGCTATAGTTGAATCAGCTGCAGTACAATCCTGCTCTTTGCCTGCTCAAGCTTTATTGCATCATTTTCTTCAGACGTGCTTTTGCAACCCAACACAGAAAGTCTGTGTTTTCCCAGCCCTCCTTCACCATCCTACCCAGCTGCGTAGGGACGGAGGGGGTGATGGAGGCGGTTTGCCACTGGCAGCAATGTTTTTGGGGTGTCCTAGCTCGTGGCCATGCCCTTGTGTGCCACGGCCACACCCCATGCACCACGACCACGCCCCCACACAGGAGCCCCCCTGTCCCCCCTCCATGCATTTTGCTAACTGGTATAGAGGCATGAGTGAACACATGGTTCTTAAACTGTAGTCCACAGAACACAATGCCCTCAAAGGGGACCTGCAAAGGCTTGAAGAAATATAGTTTACCTTTGACAGGAAGGAAGGAAGACAAATTTGTATGGGATCATTCCAATATAAAGTTATAATAGAAGTGTGTGCATTTATTTACTTTTCCTTTCACTCCAAATTTGAAGACTCTCAATGAGTAACTTTAAATGAATGTTTTGATACACTTTAGGGCTTTAAAATTTGAGCTAAGTCTTGGTGGGACACTGCAACAAAAGATATTTAAAGGGAAGGGGGAATGTGTGGTAAAGAAAAGGTTAAGAACTGCTGCTCTAGACCAGTAGTTCTTAACCAGGAGTCCATGGAACTCTACTGCTAGACACTAACAGCAGAAACATGGGCATGGCAGGAGCGGGCTGCAGGTGCCAAAACTGCTCCCGTTTTTGTAAACACCTGCCACCATGTCCCTTTTGTCGGGGACATGCAACAGCAGGTGTGGGTGCAGAGGCCCATGGTGGCAGTCATGTGTGCACCCCCAAACTGCTCCCTCATTTTCATAGGTCAGTTTTCAAAGGGTAGAGACATTATGCCTAAAAAGAACCTCCCTCTGTCAACGACGCTTTGCTGTTATCTGTCTTTAAGTCACTTCAGACTTATGGCAACTCTAAGGTGAACTTATCACAGGGTTTTTTGAGCAACATTTGTTTAGAGGGAGTTTGCCTTTGTCTTTCTCTGAGGCTGAGAGAATGTGATTTGCCCAAGATCACCCAGTGTCTGAGCAGGAATTTGAATCCTAATCTCCAGAAACCCTAAAAAAAATAAATGACTATATAAATAAATATTTGCATATTTAAATAAATATCTGAATATTTAAATCTAATTGAAATATTTAAATCTTGAGTTAAGTCTGGGGGGGCCCTAGCAACAACTTACATTTACAAGAGGTCCCCAGCTAAGAAAAGGTTAAGAACCACTGCCTTAGACCATGAGTGAGCTTTATAAAAGAAGATTCAAGATAGACATGGCAAAAGATGCAGTGATGTTGTCCCTACAGGAGTCCAAATCTAAAAATGATTAGGTGGGTGGATAGAATTATGGTTGCTGTGTTCCAAACCTTCAGCTCCAGGTATCTAATTTGCATATTATGCAACTAATCATAATAATGTATGTTTTTAATTTACATTCCAATTATGCAAATTCAGCACATTAATTGTTGTATTTCTTTTGTGCCATTGTGTTTCAGCCTTGGTATTACTTTTTATAAATAACTACACTTTTCAGAGAACAAATATAGACTGATGTTTAAAGAGCTGGATATGCACCAGAGAGACCCAATTCAAATCCATGCTTTGTCGTGGAATTTTTACCATGTGACCTTGGACCATCAATGCCGCTTAGCAAATCAACCTGTTGCAGAGATTAAAAAGAAGGGAGGAACTTTGCAGACTGGATGTTTATACATACCTGGTATGATTGTAATAATGGTAATAATAATATTTTGTCATGCACAGGCACTTCCAGTGCCACTGTATTGCCATCAGACTACTGTAGTATTTTTATGCCATTTGGCATCTCTCTGTTTTTTTTAATGATGTCAAAAAGTGTCAATCCATGAAAATATCACAGGAAGCCTGTCAAAGCACTTTCCATCTGAATCATGGGGAAAATGCCATGGAAAGTTAAGGACAAACTCACATGTCACCTCCTTCTTTGCATGTTGCCTCACTTTACACCTGTTTCTCTTCCTCCTTGTACTTTCTCACTGTACTGCTCACACTCTCTTCCCTTCTCTCCTCCCTGTTGCCTGTTGAAGGCAAAGACAAACTCCCTCTGAGCAAATCTTGCCAAGGAAAACCCCATGATAGGTTTGCCTTAAGGTTGCCATAAGTCAGAAACAACCTGAAGGCACACAACAACAAGCTCATTCAGGTAGACTATGTAGCTGTTTGGCTAACACACCAACACTCTGCCTGTCCTTTAATTTGTTTGTCAAGGGGCAATTTTAAGAGCTCACATTTCAGTTTTATGACCTAACATTTGCAGAGGTGAATTGATCGCCATGCTTGTCATAGCATAATTAAGAATTATGCTTTCATTGACTCCTAAATAGATTATTTAACAACTGCGTCTTTTATCAACAAAGCAGTGAAGAATCATAGACTCATGGAATCACAGAACCATAAAGTTGGAAAGGCCCTTATGGGCCATTGAGGCCAACCTCCTATGCAATGCAGGATCTCCAGCTAAAGCATTCTCAGCAGGTAGCTGTACAGCCTCTTTCTGAATATGTCTAGAGAAGGCGATCCCACCACCTCTCTAGGCAATTGGTTCCATTGCAGAACCACTGTTACTGTCAAGAATTTCGTTCTAATGATCAAGCAAAATCTACCCTCCTGTAACTTAAAACCATTAGACCTGATCCTACCCTTGGGGCAGTAGACAACAGGGCTGCTCCCTCTGCCCCAGGACAGCCTTTGAGGTATTTAAAGAGTGCAATCATGTCACCCCTCAGTATTTCTTCACCAAGTTGAACATGCACAGCTCCTACAGTCTTTCCTCATATGTTTTGTTCTCCATAACTCTTATCATCCTTTTTGGCCTTCTCTGAACTTGCTCCGACTTGCCAACAATCTTCTTAAAATGAAGCGCCCAGAACTGAACACAGTAGTCCAGATGAGGCCTGACCAGCACAAAATATAGTGAGACTATTACTTCCCTCAGCTTGGAAACTATGCTTCTATTAATGCAGGTTAAGATAGCATTCCCCTTCTTTGATGCAGCATCGTTCTGCTGGTTTATGTTCAATTTATGTTTAATAGTAATCCTAAAGTTCTTTTCATATGTAGTATTGCTGAGCCATGTATCCTCCATCTTCTACTTGTGCATTTGGGTTTTGTGCCCTAAATGTAGAATTTCATTTTATTACTTTTGTGCCCAATTTTCTATATTCTCAAGGTCCTTTTGAATTCTGTTTCTATCTTTCATTGTGTTCTGGTTTTGCATCATCTGAAAACTTGATAAGGATTCCGTCTACTCCCTCCTCTAAGGCACTGATAAAAATTTTGAAGAGTGATGGGCGTGGGACAGAATCCTGAGGCACTCCACTTGAGACCTCCTTCAATTTGAAGTGCAGCCATTAATGACAATTCTTCTTGGATACAGTTTTCTAACCAATTATGGACCCTTCTGATGGTGTTTCCAGCAATTTTATCTTTAATCAGTGTACTAATGAAAATATTGAGGAAATGTGACCTGCAAGAAAAAAATGTTGCAGCATGTGTGTGCATCACTCTTGTTTAGCTTTTCAGCAAGCCATATCCTTTCCCAGAACAATCCATTCTCCTCTACTTTTTTTCCTCCCATCATACATTCAGCATATTGTGATCAGTGAGTATGTTGAGTCTTCACTGGGCTGTAATTTTTTTTTTTTTGGCCCCTTTAGGGTTCCTCCTCCCCAAAGATTTTCTGTACTTCTGGGATTCCTCTCATTAAAACATGCTCATTAGAGATGCCAAATCAGGACTATCTTAGGCTCAGATTTGGGGGATAAAACATAAGACCTAGGGATGATCTCTGCAAATACCACAGGGGGCTGCACTTATTGATGTTGCAAGTGGCAGTTTCTGGTAATGTAATTAAGCATGATATCTTAAACATGAGTTGCACAGAACATGCACAGAATATGACATTCATATAAGAACACCAAGGCTAACAAGTAAGGATACATACACATTCACACCGACTGGAGAAGGGGGCAAGGATCTGAGATCTGGTAGCCCTAATACTGATGCATCCCTCTTGTTTCTCATTTCTATGTTTTAGATCATTGTCAGATTTGCCCAATTTTTGCTACAGCTCTGTGGACACTCAGCAACTCAGCTTCCTATTAGCAGGACAGTGTGAAAGGATGGCAACCAAAGAGAAATCCCACTATGAAGCAGCAAGAGATGATGTGCCAAGGAGAACATGAGGCACTAAGATCTGCAAGAAGGAAGAAAATCTGTTTCCTTTTCAGCACACTAAAAAATGATATATTACATTCCTCCCCCACCCCAAGGCCATAGGTGAAAGGAACTGATGGGAACAGCAGGAGAAAAGCAAATCAGGCACCATTCCATAGAGAGAAATCCACTTTAAAATGCTATCAGAAAAACTATGAAATATATAACCTTGGTGGCCTGGAAATGTGTTAAGAGGTTTATTCATGCAGCTAAAACTCTGTCTTATACATATGAATATGGCTTCCCTCCACCTACCCACCCCTATCTAAAATCTTTTAAAGATTATTTTGTTCTTAAAATTTGTTACTGTAGTGGAAAGAATATTGGAACCAGTAATGCTGTTTGCTGCTCGTAAATGTGGCTGACTTCCTGCCACTAACTGGATGGCTTTGAGCTGTATCCACAGCAACGAGCAGGGGGTCAGGGCCTGCAGGGGTATATGAAAGGTGTAAATGTATTCAGATGCATAGAATACAATGATATATGCTGTAAAGTAACTTTTGATTTTATTTCTTGGGACTTTATGGAATTTTAGGTATGCTGATAGTTGGCCACATATTCAGTCTTGGTGGTCCTGACTGCATTACAGAGATATTGGAGTGCATCACATGGGGGTTGGGTACTTGGCTTTGCTGTGAACTAATAGCAACTGCTTATGATTCTGTAGGGCTTTGAAAGTCTCCTGAGTTTACAAAGCACCTCCTTGAGTTTTTGCTTTTCCCTTGACTTGGGGGCCTTTCACACAACACAATTATAGTACTATATAGTTAGCTCTCCACATTCGCTGGGGTTAGTAGCTCAGGCCCCCCACAAAAATAGAAGAAACGCAAATATCAAAATGTGTGTGTGTGCCTGTGGGAAGGGGGCCAGGCATATTAGGGAGAGCAGACACCCAGGTTTCAATCCATATCAGGGGGAAAAGATGGGTTGACGTGGCGGCCCTATACTTTCTCTCACCCAATCTCCTTCCTCCTGTGGGGGGAGTTAAGAGAGGGTTTGTGGTGAATTGAGATGTTAGCTGTCCTTAGCTGCCCAGGCAGCAGCTGTTGGAGCAGGAGGAGGAGCAGAGGCAGGGTTTTAAAGGGCTGTGCAATCTGATCAGAGCTACCAAGAGGGAAGCTTTGCCTAGAAAATAGGCCTTTAGTGGGAGAGGGGAGTGGAGGGAGCAGAGATTGAAGAAACTTGCAAATCCAATTCAAATCCATGAATGTCAAATCTGCAAATGTGGAAGACCAACTGTAATTGAACTCCAAAAGTCATGGCAACATCCTATGAAATCCTGGGGTTTGAAATTTAAGGGATGGGTACTTAGAATTCTCTGGCAGAGAGCTCCAGTGGCATTTAAAGCACAAATCTCAGGATTCCATAGAATGTTGCCGTGGCACTTACAGCAGAATCCATTCCTTGGGATATCAGACTTAGCCATGGTGACACATATCTTAATTATAGTCTGTTTAAGATTACTGCAATGCACTTTATGTGGAGCTGTCTTTGAAGACTGAAAATTTCAGCTGGCCCAAAGAAGTGCGCCCAGATTGTTCACTAGGGCTGGCTACAGGAATCACACCTCTAAGGCAACAACTCCACTGGCTGCTGAGCCATTCCTGGACACAATCCAAAGTGTGGGTGATGACTATAAAGCCCTATAGAGCTTGAGTCTAGGTTATTTATTGTATAGAACCTGTTTGTGTTGCGACCTTCTTTGTAATCCCTTCTTTCTGTCCTATCATGCTCACAGGTACACCTGGCGGGAACAAAGGAGAGAGCATTTTTAGTAGCTGCTCCCACGTTCTGGAACTCCCCTCCCAGAGGGATTAGGCTGACACTCTCCTTACTACTTTTCAACACCTGAACGAAGATCCTTTTTATTGCAGCAAGTCCTTGAGAACTGATTTTTAGGAGCCATGAGCCAGATATAATATGCTAGATTTGTATTTGATGTCTTTTAGCAGTTTCTGTTTTAACTATCTTAATTCTCTTTGTTTGATAGTTATATTACTTTTAACTTTTATGAGCTGGAATTTTTAAATTATGTTTAACTACTGGAAGCCACCCTGAGTCTTGAAGTGGGGAAAAGACGGGGTAATAATAATACTAACAATATATATTACTGCTGACCTTCATATGGGTCCTATCATCTCACCAACCTTTATGCTAAGAATATTCTAATTTTATTGTTGAATTAAAAAAAAACCATGCCATTAGGACCTGGACCTTCAAAAGAGGGGCAGGCACCATTCACTGCTACAACTATGTGCTCTCCCCACAACAAATATCTCATGGACATTGATGATAAAGTGTTCTCCACATGTATTGATATATGCATGAAGAACTTTGACACTTAGGGAGGGATGCTATCAAGTCGGAATTCCTCCCTGAACAACTTATGCATAAAGATGAATGTGCTGAGTGTTCTCTCTCACCAAAGTTAACCAAATTTTACCAGCGGAAGGGGAAGAGAGCAGACCTCCCACTCTCCTGGAGCTAGTTGGTGAGCGTGGGAGTAGCCCATGTAGCTCCACAAAACCCCTTTCACATTTTCTGAATGTGTGAAGGGACTCATATAAATCTACTTCCTGCCAGAGTCATTTAATGAAAATCACGTCACATTTCTTGAGATGGATTAGGGAAAACTACATGATGTGATTAGATTTGGGATAGAACCTGATTCTGATCAGAATGTTAGACTCTGTGTGGCTACATTTTACAAAGAAATGTAAGAGACAGATGATCTCATTACAGATATCCTTTGACTCATCTAGTCTGGCCTTTCATTCCCATTACAAACTTTGCTGTCTGCAGTGTAGAATATTATGTTTCAGCTCAGTGATTTGTGATAGAAATAAATGTAATTCATGTTTCTCAGGTGCACTAGCAGCTTCTCAGAACTTGCTACTTCTCCTATGCGGGGTATCTTGGAAGACTGATACCTCACCTTCAATTCTTCCATCTCTCCCTCTAGTAATAAAACTCTGCAGAACAGGAATGTAGCATTAACCAGAAATGGAATGTACATCTGGCAGTGATCTAGTTTGCATTTTGTGAATGCAAGTCATGTAATACAACTTCATACTATACTAAACCATCAATATGAGAAGATCAAATTGTACAGATAAGAATGCTAGGATGGGAGATGCTGAGTGGTGTGAAAAAAACCCTCATAATTTAGATCTACCCCACACATACACCCCGAAATCCAGTGGTTTTTCTTTAGCAACAAAAGTTGATGAAATTTACTATGCTACATAGCTGTAGCAAACTTCATAAGATCCCAAGGAAATGGGTACTCTACTGGGGCACATATAATAAAATATATCTTGGCCTGGAGTTTGCAGGTTTCCATTTTAGACAAAATCTTATGGAAGGTTATTCTCTGTTTAAAGCTGTTCATAGTTCTTGAAGACCACTGATAATATTCTGCAGGTAACTACTGCCTTCATTATATTATCTTTCAAGTATGCTACTTTTATCTGCTTTGGGTTAAGTTCAATTTTCCCAGCTCCTTAAGCCTTTTCTCCTGCAGTTTTGACCTCTCACAACTGTGTAGTTTTCATGAATCCAGCTTGTTGGCTCTGCATTTCAAATTGTCCTCAAAAGAGATTTTGCTGAAGGTTAACAGCGGCATTCCAGCCTGGACACTTTTTGTGCACCTCACAATAGGTATGACTGAGATTAACTTTATACAATAGCAGAAAGCTGAATTTATTTTTCCTAGAAGTCAAAACCAATGCCACACACTGATGGCAGCCATATCCATTCAATGCTAGTTTATACTGAGTCAGACCTTTGGCATATCCTGCCCTGTACAGTCTGCCCTCAATGACAGAAACTTTCCAGATTTTTAAGCAGAAGTCTTTCCAAGCCTGACTATATAGGGTTTTTTTAAAAAAAAAAAAACTGAAGACACCAGGGGCTCTTTCACACTACACAGCTATAGCGCTATGAGTCCACTTTAACTGCCATAGGTGCATCCTATGGAATTCTGGGATTAGTAGTTTAGTGAGCTACTAGAGCCCTCTAGCTGATAATTCTGGGTACCATCCCTAAACTGTAAATCCCAAGATTCCATGGAATGGAAATCATGACAGTTAAAGTGGAATCATAATGCTGGAACTATGTAGTGTAAAGGAGTTCCAGGAACTGAACTTGGGATGGTTCACAGTATGGCTTGATAATGTGCAACTTTCCAGATATTGTTGTGGACTCTAATCAGTCTCAGTGAGTTTTGCCAGTGATGATGGATGATGGAAGCTATAGCTCACTAATGTCTGGACGTCAACACATTTTTTACCCTTGCTCTATATGCAAAGATCAATTTTCTTACCTGATCCAATTTCAGCACATTTCTCCAGCTCAGAAGCATTGCAGTGCAGAATGCAACATTCTCTCTGTACTCTTAATAAATAAATAAAAGAAATGGGATGAAAACTCTTGCTTGGGTAATTTTCCAGTGCTCAAATTTTAATTGTATTTATTCACATACTTCTAAAGTGCCATATGGCCCATAGGCATTAAGATGTACACATAAATAGACAATTAACAATATAAACAACTTTCTCTTCTTTTCTCAGCCCCTTCAAAGCCATAGCAGACTCTGATACAAACAGCAGAAGTCCTCACCCAAAGGGCACTGGTTTATTAAGGGATTGCCAAGAGCTCAAAAGCAATAAGTTTCATAAGGAATGACCCTCAGGCAAACAAGACTCACAGAAAGCCCTTCAACCTCCTGCAGACAATAGTTCAGCACTGTCACTCATGTTAGGTGATATTTATAACGATGTTTTAAACTGGCATTCAACAATACCTTAAGTATAATATCAGCCTGCCAACTGCTTAGGGAGAACAATAGGGCTATAATCAGAACTTGAAGATCTTAGGTTTTTTGTTTCATACTGAGCATGGTAGCTGGACAATGGTGGGAGTAACAATACCAGAAAAGTAACCTTTTCAAAGTCTGGAGTCTAATGGAAAAGTCCAAGCCAGGTGTTGCTTTAATCCTAATGGGTTAGGATAGGCATTTTAATTCCCCAGAGTAATGATCTGTTGCAGAATCAACACAGAGCTACAGCTGCAGGACAGGAATTTTGTCACATAATCACTTGAAAGGCTGTAAACAGTGTCCTCAAATTCTATGTACAGGATTTCTAAACATAAACTGACAGAGGCAATAACGATTCCCAAAAATTCATTGCTTTTTGCCACTAGGGTCTATTGTTGCTGTTCAAGCCAATATAACTTTCCATACTGTTTTTAGTGAACCACGAAGCCAAGAAAGGGAGGTTACATACTTTCATAGGTATTCATAGGGTGGCTCCATTTGGGGGATGACATCTGAATTCTCAGCAGGTTCTCAGAAAAGATGTATGCCTGAACCCTTTCCACTAAACTTAACCACGGTGCTAATGTAAACCTGGCAATGGGAGGAATGAAAGACGTCGGCTTCAGAAACATCTGTGTGTATATTGCAATTTCACAGAGTATGGTGTTGGGCTACAAAATATGGCTTCCTAAGAATCTTGGCTTTCATTTAAAAAAAGAAAAAGACAGATTTCTTGCCCTTATGGTTGCAAAGATAACATATGAAAATAGTTTGATTCTGATTTGCTGATAACGTAGGAATGTATAATGAAATTTTAAAAGCTGTAGGAATTGGGCATACCCATATTGCTCCTCAGCTCACCACATAACCAGCAGAATCAGATTATGAGAAAAAAGAATAGTGCAACTTTGTTTAAAGTACATAACTTATATGGATTTCTGAAATCAGTGGACTTCATCCCATGAAGCAGGTAAATCACAATTACAGCAGGATAATAATTATTTTGGCTTCTTTGTTTGAATCAATCTACCTGCAATGTGGTCGTCCTCTTTTCCTACTGCTTTCCGTTGTCTTTTCTAAAGAGTCATATCTTCTCAGAGTATGTCCAAAGTACAACAGTGCCAGTTTAATTATCCAGGCTTCCAGGGAGAGTTCAGGCTTGATTTGCTCTAACACACATTTATTTGTCTTTTTGGCAGTCCATGGTATTCACAGAGCTCTCCTCCTGGCACCACATTTCAAACAATGTGATTTTCTTCCTGTCAGATTTCTTCACTCTGCAGCTTTCACAACCATACACAGAAATCAGAAATATGATAGCATGGACAATTCTGATGTTGCTATTCATTGATATATCTTTACACCTCAGGATTTTGTCCAGTTGCTTCAAAGCTACCCTCCCAAGTCCTAGTCTCCATCTGATTTCTTGACTGCCGTCTCCATTTTAATTAATGACTGAACCAAAGTATAATCTTTGACTGTTTCAGTGTCTTCATTGTCTACTTTAAAATTATATCAATCACATGTGGTCATTATTTCTGTTTTCTTAACGTTCAGCTATAGTCCTGCCTTTGCACTTTCTTCCTTGACTTTCTTCAGTAATCATTCCAACTCTTTGCTATTTTCTGTTAGTAATATGGTATCATCTGCATATGTTAAATTGTTGATGATCCTTTCTCCAATTTTCACACCTCCTTCCTCTAAATCAGCTTTACTTATGATGCATTCAGTGCACAAGTTAAACAGACAGGGTGATATGATATCTATACTTATCTGAAGGAATATCATGTAAGCTGTTTGTTGCTGCTCCAGAGACTGGCACATAAACCAATGGATTCAAATTCCAAGAAAAGAGATTCTTCTTAAACATCAGAAAGAGAACTTCTTGAGAACTTTGTGATGGTAAGAGCAGTTCAGCAGTGGAACAGACTGTCTCAGAAGGTTCTGGACCATCTTTCTTTAGAGGTTTTTAGACAGAAGTTGGTTGGCCATCTTCCAGAAACACTTTAATCACTAATTCCTACCTGGTAGGTAGTTAAACTAAGTGAACCATACAGTCCCTTCCAGCTCTATGATTCCATAAACTTCTGGAGTGCTACGGGTTCCCCATCCCTGAGTTAGATATAATGTTTGGACAAAAAAGAGGAAGAAAGAGAGATGGAATAGCAGCAACCAGTGTCTCACTTGCTTCTACCTTTAGGAAACATGTTCTAAGTTTCTGCTATACAGAAACAAAATATTTTTCAGTTTTATGTCAGATGAGAACTGCAGTTACACTTGTCAAACCTTTGCAATTCCTTTTTGACATGTAACATACTATATTGAAGGTTCCACGCTGTGTAGTCAGGAAAGCAGGTGCCAGTTGGGGTCATAAGCAGATGTTTGGATGCTTCCACCATGCACTGATCATCTCTATCAAGGGAGGAACATTAAAGTTCCCATGTTAGGGAAATGCCCGTTTGAATTTCATTTGATTCCTTTTCCACCTTTGACAGAAAGACAGAATGGGAAGATGAAATGGTTGAGAGGGAAAATCTCTAGCCAAACACTTTCCGGCCTCACGAAAAGCATGCTGTTTGAGAAGGAGAACACAATGTTGATCAAAGGAAGTACGTTCCCTATACACATGACTCTATGATTTCTGTTAGTAGGTACAGATTCCACCTCTTGCTGCAGTTTAAAAACTACAAAGACCCTTGTTCCTTTGGTTATGAAGAAAGCATATTGAATAAGATGCCATTCCACTTCTCTTTATAATTTCTACCTTATCTTCTGCTATTTTACTGTAAGCCAAAGTGATATGCATACCTATTTAGGAAAGGTTAATACACACTCAGACCACCAAATATAGTAGCTGTCATTAGCATTTCATGGGATCAAATGATCCTAGATCATATAATTCAGAATACCTAATTCTGTTTTTCAGTCAGCAAAGCAAATGTAAGAAGTTTGTGCTGGCCTCTGTAACTGTTATGGTTCATAATAGCTCAAATGCGTTATCAGAGTATGTCAGTGGGAAACAGTTGTCTCCTATAATGTTGCAAAAGCTATACTCACTAAGAATTATAGCTATAAGGGACTGAGGAAGAAGAAGCAGTGCAGAGATTAGCTCTTATACCAGGTTCGATAGGATACAGTTCTAGATATTAATGCAACAAATAAGTGCTGGAGGACTGAGTCATAGCTTAAATCTATTGGAGTGTATCTTCAATACATGGTATATCAGTTTTACAACAGTTTAATTGCCAAGTTTCCATTCTATGGAATCTTGGGATATGTACAGTGGTCCACAGACCAATGCTGATCTGCAGCAAATTGCCAGGAAACTGCAAGCATCATTATCACTACCACCACCACCACCACCACCACCACAACAACAAAGCACAAATATGGCAGTGCTCCACGACACATTGGTCAATCTCATTAAATAGCTTCTATGAAACTCAGTTTTCAAGCAGAAAAGGACTGAGAATCAAATTGGTTTACTTTTGTAGAGCAGACAGGCACACAGAATACCTGAATTGTAGTTCAGGGAAATAGACTAGAATTCTGTAACAGAGACATCTAAATACCTCACCAAGCTGCAAATTCCTGGAGTCCAGGAACTTCAGGTCTAACAATTCAAATGGTAAGAAATGGATTTAAGTCTGTAGTGAAGATACATCCCATGTACTTCAGAGAAGACACATACCACACCATATACCATCAAAAATAAATATACACCAGGGGTCTCACTACATTTAACTCAGCCATAGCTCAGCATAAAGGTTAGGTCAACAAGGAGCTCAGCATGACATGTCTGGCTTAATCCATTCTGCATTCACAACACCCCTTAAAATAGGTGTAGCAGAGGGCACTCAATCTACATTTTCTCTTAGGACAGGTTCAAAGCTCTGTCCACCACACCAGTATCTTTCCGATTTTTCAGACTTTGGGCCAACCTTCATCAACCTATATTATAGGACCACTTGAAAATGTTTCAATATCCATTTCTCTGTTTTTTTCTCCCTCTCTTTTTGATGTCCACTTTCCTTTACTCTCTTCTTTCTCACCTTTTCGTTTTATGACCAAGCATTCTTTTTTTAAAAAAGAAGACAATTTAGTACTGATCAGATAGGCTCACTGGTGGTGCCACTGGTGTGGTCCAGTTATGGGTCCCAGTCCATTAACTGAGGACCATTGTGCTTCCTCATACTAGTTTTAGCTTTCCCTGTTTTAGTGTAGTCTGACATATTTGGAGGCCACCAGAAGAAGGTTATGCTAGCTCTTCTCAGAGCAATAGCATGCTTTCAACCAGAGTTTGGAAATGTTACTCTTTAGACGACAATATCCACCATCACTGGCAATGCTGGCTTGAGGCTTCTGGGAATTGTCTCCCCCAAAAGTAACTTTGTCCCAACCTCTGATTTCAGCCCCTGTGGCTTGACATTTCTCAAATTCATGAAGATACTGTTTGTGACATCAAGTAAAAGAAACAAATTAGCCACAGTCCTGAGGCACATCGTGATGCATTTCAACGTGGCTTACAGGTCTAGACAAGCTATCCACTTCTACTCTAGTATATTCCTAAACAAAGCATGAACTCCTATGCTGCCCCATACAATAGGATTTTGTAACTAGGTTGCTAGTGCTACCCCACTGAGATGACATAATTCCTTCCAAACAGCTTATAGTTTATAGTGCAAGGAGAGCACTCATGCATGCGTGATTGTTAAGGGTACACACATATAGGAACAGACTTTCCTGTCAAGCAATGGTTAAAAGAAAATCTGTTGCAGGATTAGCCACCATGCACTGTAGTGCTTGGTGACAGATGCCCTGAAAATCTGGAAACATGTTGATTTATCTTAAAATAGTTCCATCCCCCTCCTCTGGTTGATATGGTGCTTTGTACAAAGAACTCCCCTGGCATCGACTGTGCCATAGGGGACTCATTTTGTGCCGGCAACTACAGGCTGACTTCCTGACCCAACAGAGTACTGGAGGCATAAATAACTCAAACATTCTGATTATAAATGCCAAACTTTTTCCTGTCACAATCATAGTCCCACAACACAGCAACAGTAATTGCTATATTTTAAAGTGCAATCCTTAGCTGTCCTTGTTTCCAAGAACTTCAAGCGTGACTATTAAAAAAACAAAGAAAACCTTAACAGATGATCCCAAAGAAAACCACTGGCACAAGATCTGAATTTAGCTCCTTAGAGATGATCAGTTAAATAACATCAGTCAAAAATCCTATGGAATTCATGGGGTTGCTGTAAGTCAACAGGCGACTTGAAGATACATATATATACACACACAGTCTGTATACCTTTCCTTCATCAAGCATGGATTACAAAATACTTATAAGCAAACTTCATGTTTGCTGAATCTATTCTGTTTTGTTTTGCTAGAACCCCCAAGGTCTACCAACAGGCTCAAAATACAAAATTATGGCTCAGCAGAAGAAGTAATTTACTTCCTGCACGTACCTTGAAGAAAATAGTTTGTAAGAGTATGCATGCAATGTGCCACAGGAAAAAAGCCCTAAATTGAAGCTTTGTTTCACACAGGCTCACTACCCATTTATGGCAAAGTCATATCACCAACAACTTTCCTCCTTGGGTGATGTTTGTATTAATCAAATGTGTATTCAGCTCGCACTTTTTCTCCTGTCACATTTCAATTACTGCCACAACTATTTTATCCTAAGTTTGGTTATACAATGTCATTCTTCTTGATAAGATTATTCTCCATTTGCACTGCTTTCTCTCTCTTAAAAAGTAACCTGAGAATGTTTTCCTCATAAGACCATACAGTGAGCATGGAACAAAGTTGCTTATTCTGACAAGGATATCTTCACTAGTTTTTCATTGGGTATTATCCTGAGCCCTGCAGCCATCTACATTCTATTGATCACCAAAGCAATTTGAAATACAGTACCTCAGTTAGCAAAGCTTGTCAAAGAAGCTCTTTTCTAAAGAAGTCTTTTACAGCCACCCACCTACCCCTTTCCTGCCTCATCCTCTATCTAGCTGAAAGTTTTTAAGCAGCATCAGTACTAGGGTGGTGAAGGCAGGGTGGAGGAACATAGATTTTTACTGTCAGGTTGCAGCAGCATGTACACAGTAAACAACGCAATAGAGCTTGAGCTTGAAAGAATGAGATTCTGTCGCTGACCCTACTATAGTTGTGGGTGCCTGCCTATAACAGAGCAAGTAAGCATCAGCTATCTTACTGAGCATGCATGAATCACAAAATAGTGAGAAAAGAGAAAATAAGATCAACCTGCCTCACCAGCTACCTTGCACATAGATCTCTACATTTGGTTACCAAAATAGAAAGAAAAAAAAATTAGAAGGGAATATAGAAATAGAAAGAATAATGGAGGCTGACTGAAGAAAAAAATTCCTGGATATTTTCCTGTGGTCTTGAGGCTACTCAGAATGTTTTTTGTTTACTTATACAAGGCTTTGCTGACTATCCGGAGCACAGTTCAGCAAGTATCCACAACAGTACACTGGTATGTAGGAGAGGTCAAGTAGCCAGTCCAGTCTAGGTCAACCATGAGTTGTATCAGCAGCTCAGAAGTCTAGATACACGAGCCAGCAAAGTATATACAGAATAGTCCAAAACACAGCCTGCCCAAGGACAAGGCAAAACGGGAAGGCACAAGAATACTGCCTGGCAACCAGCAATATTGATGAGCAGCTCCTTCAAGGTCACAGGTGTCTCATTAGTGCCAATTAGGTCAGCATTTATTACTTAAATGGTGCTGGGCTCAGCCCCTCTGTCTCTTAGTGAAGGACAGGGGCATGTCATCTTCACCATCTGTAGTTACATTTTTCTGAGAAAATTGATCCCCCCATCTCCTTGGTCTCAGTGAAAGCCTCCTGACAGTCTGCTTCATCTTGTTCCTCCTCTGAGTCTTTCAAAGGCTGACTTTTGACGCTGTCGTGGTTGCTTCATTTCACATATGCATATTAGTTTTGAATAAAAAGTTTGCTGAAACATATTGAACTTGTCCTCTTTTGTGGTATAAGAACCTATCTCAATTCTTTACATGCAATGTTTACTGCCACTACCATCTGCTCTATTAACTGAGGTACACCTATATCTAGGGATGAATCCTGTGTTCATAATCTGGTATCGTTGATTAAATGTTAATCCTAGAGCAGTGGTTCTCAACCTGGGGTCCCCAGATGTTTTGGACTTCAGCTCCCAGAAGCCCTGAGCATTGACCATAGTGGCTGGGGCTTCTGGGAGCTGAAGTCCACAAACATCTGGGGACCCACAGGTTGAGAACCACTACTCTAGAGTGTGGAAAAGTAATACCCTATTGTTGTTTTTCACTTCCCTCATAATTAGTCTGGCTCCTGCTGGAGCGCTATGTGACAAAATTTTGATAAAAACAGCAGTAGCAGTTTGGTTGCATGGTGTTGTGCACCTGTCCAAGGACCCAGACAGCACTCTTCTCAACAGCCACAACACAGAGACAAGAATGGGACAATACTTACTGTGGCCAGCATAGGTGAAAAAGGGAGAGCCCATGAGACTTGGAGCGTTTTTACAGTAAAGATGCATCAATTAGGCAAACAGCTGGGGGAGGCCGTCAGCCCATAAAAACAGAGAAAGAGAGGAAGAAGCAGTTTCCCTACTAGACTGTTGTTCTGAATTTACTGTGGACTCGGACTGAGAACAATGACTCCTAACTAGCTAACAAACTGTTATAAACTTTGCTCGGGGCTGCTGATAAAAGGCTCTAATTGGAGAGCTGTAAACCTTGGCTGGCTGCCAGCACAGGACACACATGCACAGCTCTGTCTGGCTTAAGACTCGCAGGCACTCCAAGTGAATGCACCTCCAGTGTGCAGAAAAAAAACAGACCAGTCCCAGAACTTACACAGGATTCCCACTGGTACAAGAAGTATGGTCCAGGCTGTCTGAGCTCCAAATTGGAAAAGGAGTCCTGAGCACAGTCCAAAACTGAGAAGGAAATTGGCAGAAAAAATACTCTGAAGTACACACCAAAAGTCAGAGATCTACAATAGCTGACAAGGAAGTGTTGGAGCTATTTGTTTTCAGCAACAGAACAGACCAGGCTAAGCTACTTTGTTGTTGTTGTGTGTCTTCAAGTAACTTATGACTTATGGTGACCCTAACACAACCCTAGTACAGGGTTTTATTGGGAGGATTTGTTCAGAGGGGGTTTGCTTTTCCCTTCCTCTGAGGCTGAGAGAGCGTGATTTGCCCAAGGTAACTCAATAGGTTTCTATGGCCAAGCAAGCATTTGAACTCTGGTCGCCAGACTCATAGTCCAGTGCTCAAACCACTGCATGATATTTAAAGCCAGCAGTTAATCAGCTCAGCTGGCCTCATTAGCTCAGTGTCTTGTATTCAAAGTGAAGCAGGGCATTTCCTGGCCCTTTCCTCCCATGGTTTAATCTATGGCGCTCTACGGAGTGAAGTGCCTGTGTATTTTCCTTCTGATCTGCTGCCTGGGATGGACTGGCCCCTGTTTCAGCTAGCATCAAACTGGACTGCTGGCCTTTTTCAGGTCCATCTGGAGCTGGTTACCTTGGCACTGTTCTTCCCCTTCCTCACCTGAAGAGGAGGTCTCCCCTATGTATGACATGACATGCTGCCTTTCAGTGCCTTACAACATTGCTGTTGAAAAGGATGAACCAAAAATTGCCTTACAAAAGCGAATGATTCCATATACTAAATATGAAAATGCACAGGCTTGTGCTTGTGTTCAGGATCATGGTCAATATGGGTGAGATAGTCTGATACAACTGCTGGTGCAATTCATCTAATGAACATCTTTAGTGCTGGCACAGGAGAAAGGCTTGAAGGGAAGGGGGGATTTTGGAATTATAATAAAGTTATCTTTCACAGTAACTGTTGAAAGATCAGTAAATGTGCTTATACCTCTATTATCCTATCTGTGTAATGGGAATACAAAAAGAGGTTCTGAAGATCGGTAAAATACTTTTAAATGGTTTGTAGTTAAAAAGAAGAATGAGATCTCAGCTATTTTTCTGCTATTAGTAAGGTCAGGAAAGAGAGGAGGCACAGAGATTAAGAGGAACCAAACAGAATACACAGGTACCTATTAACATCCTTTAGCAGACTATGCTTATTATAATAATCTAAGTGAAATGCGATTAATATTATAATACTATAAAGTAATTTCCATGGTCTTTTTATATATACTATTGTTGCTATGCATTAATGCAATATTCAGAAAGAAGACTGAAGAGGATATAAAAGCTAAGTGAGCCTTCGACAGTATTAAGCAGCAGTTGTTAATTTCCTAAGATCCTGTAATATCTATTTCTATGGTTACTCTCTGCTAAATATAACAAATGCTCACTTCACACTTGTGCACTACAATTAAAAAAAAAAGATCCTTGTATTATCTGACTTGTGGGGTATTTTCTGACCCAAAATAAGAATTCCAGTGATTTGCAGAGTGTAAAAATGCCCCATGTCCAAAGGAATATTTAAGTGTGCAAAATTAAGTATGTTCTCCCAAACATGCAGAGCCTGAAAACACATAGCAGAATAAAAATAAGATCAGATAAAATACGTAAAGCATGTGATTCTTCTATTGTGCAGTATTTCCTTACCCTAATGAATTTCAGCATTCCCCCACAGAAGGATGTTTGGTTTCCTTCAGATGGGACCAACCTACTGACAACCAGAGGAGCATATTTGTTTTCTTTGCTGCATCATGGTTTACAGAATAACAATATGGGAGTTTTTTGTCCCAATACATTTTGTCCCATTACATTGGGTGGGACAAGATAATATCCCAAAGCTAAAAATCAGTAGATTCATTGTCATAGTTTTTATCCAGCTGCTTATAAGAAAAACCTGTATGTAGCAAGTGATGAATATTTGGGGATATTGGGCTAAGTCACTCTGTTAGTTTCACTGCAAGATTAGATCTATTGACAAAGCAGAGTGGGATGGGAATTGTGTGTTCCTAGATGTTGTTAAACAACAATTTCCAGCACCCTCAGCCAGAATAGGCAATGGTGAGGAATGCTGAGTTGCAGTCCAAAGGAGAAGCCAAGAGTAGTCAGGCACATTCTTAGACTTTAAGAAAGCTGATTGCAGTAAACCTAGGGAAGGACTGGATGTGAGCCTGTGGTCAGGAATGCTGATAGAGAAGGGAGTTCATGATGGATAGAAGTTTCTTAAAAGTGAGATACTGAAGGCACAATTTCCAACAATTCCAATGAGGAAAAAAAATGGGAGCGGTCTAAAGAATCCAGGATGGATGTCTAAAGAACTTTCAAGTGAGCTAAGATTTTAAAGGAATATGTACAAGAAATGGAAAAAGGGGAAAATCACCAAAGAGGAATGCAAACAAACAGGCAGCAAGTATAGGTAGGTCAGAAAAGCTAAAGTACAGAACAAGCTCAGACTTGCTAGAGTCGTTAAAAACAATAAAACGGGCTTTTTTTTGTTATGTCCATAGCAAAAGGAAGAAAAAGGTAATGGTAGGGCCACTGCATGGAGAAGATGTTGAAATGCTAACAGGAGATGAGAAAACGCAGAACTACTCAGTACCTTCTTTGTCCTGATCTGCTTAACTTGGGGAAAATGGAGCAGATGATACAATAGAGAAAAAGCAGCATAGAACAGATCAAGAGGTAGTACAGGAATACCTGGCTATTCTAAATGAATTCAAGTCTGCAGGACCAGATGAACTCCATCCAATGGTATTAAAAGAACTGACAGAAGTAGTCTGAGAATCACTGGCAATAATATTTGAAAAAAATTCTGGAGAACAGGAGAAGTCTCAGCTGACTGGAGGAGGGCAAATATCATCCCCATCTTCAAAAAGGGGGAAATCGAAGACTCAAACAATTACCATTTGGCCAGCATGACATCAATACCAAGAAAACTTATAGAGCAGTTCAATAAACAGAGAGTCTGTAAGCACTTAGAAAGGAATGCGGAGATCGCTAAAAGTCATCATCGGTTTCTCACAAACAAGTTATACCAGACTAACCTTATCTCTATATCTTATTGATTGAGTTATTAGGATCATGACATTCTCACAAACAAGTGAGTAAAACGTGGACTAGGCAATGCTACGGTTTGGTGGATTTGTGATTGGTTGACCAACTGAGCCTAAAAAGGGTGCTCAACAATGGCTCCTTTTCATCCTGGAGAGAAGTGACTAGTATGTTGCCACAAGGGTCTGTTCTGGGCCCAGTGATATTCAACATCTTTATCAATTATTTGCATGATGAAATAGAGAGCATGCATATCAAACTCACTTATGACACCAAATTAGGAGGGGTAGATAATACCCAGACGACAGGATCAAAATTCAAAATGAACTTAAAAGATTAGAAAGCTAGACCACAACTAACAAAATGAATTTCAACAAGGAGAAATGCAAGGTACTACATTCAGGAAAAAAGAATTAAATGCACAGATATACAGGGTGGCTTGAAAACATGACTTGAAAACAGTACATGTGAAAGGCACCTAGGAGTCTTAGTCTTCATGGGCCGGTATGCAACTGTTCAGCAATCTGTGCGCAAGGATATGGAGAACTACTTATAATAATAAATGCAAACAAATAGAATATGACAACAAAAATGGAAGAACAAGAGACTTTCTCCATAAGATGTGAGAAACAAAAGGAAATTTAAACCCAGAATGGGGATGCTCTATGACCTGCAGGGGAACACATTATATGACCAGTAAGAAATAAAAAGCCAGTGGAAACAAATACATTAAAGAACTATACAAAGGAGATGAAATGATGACAGATTCATTCAACGAAGAACCATATGAAGATGAATTTCCAATTTTAGAAAGTGAAGTGGAAGCTGAACTCAGAGCACTTGGAAAAATAATCACCAGAACAGATGGCATAACAATATAGGTGCTTCAAGCTACCGAGACAGAATCTGCTCAAGTTCTAACTAAAATCTGTCAACAAGCAAACAGGTTGAAAATGCTCAATATGAATTCAAATCCTCAAGAAAGGGAACACAAATGATTGCAGTAAGCACAGGACCATTGCATTAATTTCCCATGCAAGCAAAATGATGCCCAAAATTCTAAAACAAAGTCTTTCAAAGAATGAGTGAGAAACACCTGAAGTCTAACATGAATTCAGGAAAGGAAAAGGCACTAGGGATCATATGTACAACATATGTTGGATAATGGAGTGCACCAGATAATTATAGAAGAAAATCAGCCTGTGTTTTATAGATTATAACAAAACTTTGATTGTGTAGATTATGAAAAACTCTGGATCGCTCTTAAAGAAATGAGTGTATCCCAACATTCAATTGTCCTGATGTATAATCTGTACTCAGGACGAGAGGCTTCTGTCAGGACAGAATGTGGAGAAGCAGAATGGTTTCCTATTGGCAATTATCATTCTACTTGTTTAACTTGTATGCTGTACATATATCATATGTAAAGCAGGATTAGGCCCTTTCCACACGACATCGCTGTCTTGTTTTTGCCACAGAATGGCAGCAGTCAGCAGGTTGCACGTCTGCATGATGTTGTCATCGTCCCACTGTCATCCTGTTGCGGAGCGTCACACTTGCGCAGTTTCACAAAAGGGAAAAAATTCATTTCACGTATGCGATCACGTGACATTCCCATCACTTCTGGCCATGTGGAAGCTACAGAAGCACATTGACAACGCTTCCTTACGTAGCACAGCAATGGAAAAAGCTCGGCTGCACTGCAGAAGGAAGACATGGCACCATTGCATTCTCTTCCGCATGGACTGAGCAGGTGAAGAGGGGAGCGTTGCTGACACGCTCTCTTCTGGACCCAGGACTGCAGCGAGATGACGTGGAAGAGTGTCATCATGCAGAAATGGCCTTAGATTTGCAGGCAGGAAATGTGAAAATTGGAGGAAGGAACATCAAAATGTAAGATATTCAGATGACATCACCCTACTAGCAGAAAATTGCAAAGATTTGGAATGATTAATGAAAAGAGTTAAGGAAGAAAGTACTAAGGTAGGTTTACAGTTGAACATTAAGAAAACAAAAATAATGACCACAGATTATTTACATAACTTTAATGCAGATGATGAAGACATTGAACTGGTTCAAGATTTTCCACACTTTGGTTCAGTCATTAATCAGAATACAGACTACAGTCAAGAAATCAGAAGAAAATTAGGACTTGAAAGGACAGCTATGAAGAGATTAAAGAAAATCCTGAGAATCAGGTTACATCATTTTATAGAAAAATTACAATTGACCATACCATCATATTTCCAAATTTCTATGTATGGTGGTGAAAGCTGAAGCTGAAATGGGTGCTGGGAAAGAGTTCTACAGATACTATGGACTGCGAAAAGACAAATAAAAGGCTCCTAGAACAAATCAAGCCTAAACTCTCCATAGAAACCGAGATAACTGAATTGATACTATCATACTTTGGGCATGTCATGAGAAGACATGACTCACTAGAGTACAGTCAGCCCTCTACATTTGCAGGTTTCACTTTTGCAGATTTGATTATTCACAGATTATTTGCTGTCCCCTCTGCTGCCTCCCTATGCCATTTTTAATAGGGACTGCAAGCCTCATGAGGCTGAGAAACTATGAACGAGGTTTGTAAGTCCCTATTAAAAACAGTGTGGGGCAGCAGTGGAGGTGGCAGTAAGCGCCACCTGCCTCCCACTTCTGCCTTGTGAAGGAACTCTGATGCCTCAAAGGAATCCATGGTGGTTGAATATAGTGATCATATTTTTTGTGTGTTAAATATGGTTTGGGAGGGCCTAGAGTTATTCACGGTTTTTCCACTTTTATGGGGCTCCTATGCCCCTAACCCTAGTGAATGTGGAGGGATGACTGTAGTCAACAATGTTTTTTTAAGATGGAATGTAGCAGGGAAAGAGAGAGACCACATTATAAATACAGTTCCCTCCCCCCCACATTCGCTAGGGTTGGGGACTCAGGACCCTCGCAAATGTGGAAAAATTGCAAATATAAAAGTGTATGTGTGCCTATGGGAAGGTGGCCGAGGAGTGGTAGGGAGAACAGACACCCAGGGTCCAAACCAGGTCAGGGAAAGGGGTGGGTCAGCATGGTAGCCTTATACTTCCTCTCTCTTGCCCATCTCCTTCCTTGCATGTTGGGAGGGGAAGAGCATTAAGAGAGGTTTCGTGGTGCTGAGAAATGAGACTGTAAGCCGTCCTTAAGTGGTCAGGCAGTGGCTGGTGGATGAAGACCAGAGGTGGTTTTTTAAAGGGCTGTGTGGCCTTATTGATGCCGCAAGAAGGAAGGTTCCCCCACAAAAGAGGCATTTGTAGGGAAAGGGGAGAGACTTGCAAATAATCAAATCGGTGAAAGTCAACCCCGCAAATGTGGAGGGCTGATTGCAGATAACTAAATCAAGGAATCCAAGCCCTTGAGTCTGCAAGACCGCAACAGGGCTTTTGATGATAGAGTGACCTGGCAGTCTCTAATTCATATGGTTGGCATAAGTCAAAGTCATCTTGGTGGCAAATGCATAATGCTTGTTTCTTCCTGACTTTGTTAGTTGCTTGTTCTTCATCACTGACTCAAGACATTTGTCTCTCTCTCTTACTTTCCTGAGCTTAGCATCTTATCAGTTTAAATGACTATCAATGGGTGGTGAAAGATCTGTACAAAATTGAAGAGAAGGATATTGTGTAATAACTGAGTTTACATTTATACTCAGAAGAAGCTGTGAGCAAAGACAGCAGACTCTGTCTCTGATGAAAAGGTTACATTGGCTGGGGTTATGCTAAAGATTAAAATCTACAGCTGTGTCTCAATTCTTTGGGACCACACTACAATCTCATAGCAAAGTATGTGGCAACTGCTCCATGGCCAGTTTTTAGCAGCAATTCTACCTTGGTAGAGGAATGACTGGGAATAAATTGGGGCATAGGTGAAGGACGCATTAATCTTATTTCAATTCCACATTTCTCTGCTCATAAATCCCATCCCCAAGCAGGTTTTCCCCATCCTATTTCATATGTTCCTGCACAAACATACCTCTACAAATATGTGGGTAGCTGAAGCAGATTGGGAGGGAAAACTTAAGCAGGGGTTTGTTTGGTGGGCTTACAGTGGATTAACCCACAAACTAAGGGGGGGCAGCCTCCAACTAGTATTTCAGCAGGGTCATAAAATAACTCAAATTCCTAGATTTCAAAGAAAGAAGAAATCTTTAGCCTTTATAGATTTTAAGACAGAAGACTAAAAGTGCAATCGTTTATGTGCTCAGAAATAAATTCCATTGTGGGTTTTCTAAGGTACATATGTGTAGGATTAGAGCCAAAATGTCTAGAACAATTCTATCCATTCATTTCATTAGAAATGAACCTCTTCCTCAGTTTGTTTTGTGAATGAAGAAATATTCAGGAAGCAGTTTGCCAAAGAGAAATATAGTCTATAAGGGCTTCCTGTATTATTCTGAGCCCAATTAAAAATTAAAAAGAAAAAACACCTTTTCCCATAGGCCATTACTGTACCTAAGAAACAACTGAAAACCTATAACTGTGGTTGGATATTAGCATGTCCAGGTCAGAAAATAGGTAGTAGTAACAATAGGAGTTCAGACTCGTTTTGGCCCAGGTCTTCTTCCTCTTCCTTCTTCTTCTTTTAAAATCCACTAAAAGAGTTTGTAAACATTTTTAAATCACATACCAGTGCAAATAATGCCCACCCTTGTATTCATATGGTGGGTGAGTGGCACTCTGGCAGTGAGTAAGTTATAACATCCCTGAAGAGCATATGCTTATATTGCTGAGAGGAAGAGAGAGAAGTACATGATGTAATCTGGCATTGTTACTAGTGTTTTGTTTTCAAAAAGAAATAAAAAGGGGTTGGAGGGAGGAAGTTGCCATGGACTTTCATACGGCAACATAAAGAAGCTGGGTGTGGGGAGGAAGGAGAGATTTTCAATACCATCCTATAGTTCCTAGAATCTCCCTTTTTATGGGTGGTCAGAGAGAAACTTGGGCCCTTTCACATTATACACTTATAACACTACAGCCATTTCTGTACTACACTGCTATAGTGCTATTATTCCACTTTCAACATCCTATGGAATCCTGGGGTTTGCAGTTTAGGGAGGGGCCTTTAGAATTCTCAGCCAGAGAGCGCTTTGGCCTCAGTAAACTACAACCCCCAGGATTCCACAGGATGCTGAAAGCTGAATAATGGTGCTGTAACAGTGTAGTGCAGAAATGACCTATGATTTTACTTTAACTGCCATGGGTGCATGCTGTGGAATCCTGAAGTTTGCAATTTGGTAAGACACTGAGCTTTCTGCCTGAGAATTCAAAATTTCATGCACTAAACTGCAGATTCCAGGAATCTATAGGATGGACAGATGGCTATTAACATGGGACCATAGTGCAGTAACTGTATAGAGTGCCAGAGGGATAAATCTGAATTCAGAAGCCTCTTTCCAGCACCAACAGAAATTTCTGCAGCCGATATTCAATAGAGGGATGAGAAAACGTACCCAGGTGAGCCAACGGGGATGTTGGTAGCTGATGTAGATCCATAGCCCTTCTAGTCTCACACCTTGTCCCAAACCAGCTACCAATCTCTGCCTGTTTTGGACCTTATATAGACCACTTACCAGTAAGAGGGAATACATAAGATAATCCTCTTATATAACATAAAAGCCCTCCTGCATCTGAGCAATGGTTTATCTAGTCCTGCATTCTAGTCCCAGTGGCGGACCAGTTAGTTGTCTATGGGAAGTCCACCAGCAGGGCACGAGCCAAATAGTAAGCTTCCCTCCATCTTTATGCTCCCTTAGCAACTGGTACAGAGGCACACTGTTTCTAATGTTGAAAGGAATAGCTCACAGTCCATTATGATTAGCAGTTACTGATAACCCTATTGTCCATAATCCACAGAAGATTAAGGAGTGCTTTCTTTAACCTGCCCAGAAACTTTCAGTATCAGTGGATGAACCCAGATTCTAGTACTGTGTAATGGAATACAGCTGGGAGTGGGAACTGAAAGGGCGCCAGTCTTTCCTACTACTGGATTCACACTAGCAGGGTTTTGGATTCATTAGAAGCTGCAGCTTCATGATGTAATGGTAGGATTGCTGTAGTAGGCCGCAGGTCTACATACCCTTGAGTGTAATACAACACATATACAAGAGTTTATTTCTCCTTTTAAAAGTTTAATTGGAGCCCTTCCCTTTCTTCCTCATATCAATTTTCCCAACTGCTGTTCTTAGTCACTATTCTGGACCTCCAGCTTTAAAACTTAAAAAGGTTTGCCTTGGAAAGAGATAAGAAGAGTATCTGCAATGCACAGTTATACCAGTTTGATGGCACTTCACCTGTTATGGCTGGATCCTAATGAAGTTACTCAGAATTTTCTGTTAGAGAGTCCTTATGCACTCTTCTGAATATCAGTCTTCCCTCCTCATTTGCGGGTTTGACTTTTGCCAATTAGATTATTCAAGAGGTGCACTTGCCTTCTGTCCCCCAAAATTCTCCTCTTCCCATTCCCTTGCATTTTGCCAGATGTGGAGATGGTAAGTACCTTGGGCAAAAGGCAAGAGACTGGGAGGAGGCAAATGCACGCCTTCCTTTTCCCCTCCAAAACTCCGCCTCCTATTCCCTTGCCTCTGCCCTCCACACTGAGAAAGAAGGCTTATGCACCAGGGACAAAAGGCAAGGGAGTGGGGGCGTGGAGCCCCAGAAAGGAATGGGAGGGGGATTGCAAGAGGGAATTATTTGTGGTTTTTCTACTTGTGTGAGGGTTCTGCACCTCGAACCCTTGCAAAAGTGGAGGGATCACTGTACAGTTCTCGCAATACCATAAGAAGACAGATTTGAGGGTCAAATCAGGATCCTTCAGGCACAGTGACTTAGAGGTGTTCACAGTAACTCCGTAGCGCGGAATTCTATATTACCTCACCAAACTACAAACCCGCAAATTCTGTAGGATATAGCATGACAGTCAAAGTGACACAAAACTAATATAACTATGTACTGCAAGGGGATCATACTCAGAAAAGACCAACTCCAACAGCCTCAAAACTACAAGTAAGACCAGAGGAGGGCTCTCCTGTTTCCCTAGTGATGTCATCTGGGTCATCTTCTTTACCTTACTCTCCCATTTGAACAAATCTATGTTTAGGCATATACTGAGAATGAATTGGATGCGTCCTGAGATTAACCTAACTTAAAGCCAGGCTGGTTTATACGAGTTACATAGGTAGAATCCTACTTCTACAGCTTCTAACTCAACCCATTTCTTCAGCCCCCAATCCACTGCACCATCCACTAAGGCTAAGCCATTGTATGGAACCTGCTCAACAGCACAGATTTTTTTTGTTCTTCCCTCCTTTTCCTGTTTGCTTGGTCAACAAAAGGCTGGCTTTATTTGCATCACCTGGCAGTGAAGCTACTGTTTAATCATTCCCATATCTTATGGGTTCTCTGTTATAGCATTATGACTCAAAATGACTCAGAAGACCTTTAGTTACAAAACTGCAGAGTCAGCATACTGAATTACAACATGGTTTACTCAGCCTTTCTAACGCAGAGCACTCATTTACCATACCCTTCTTAGCATAGTTGGTCCCACAGGTAGAAACAGATAACTAGACTTCTGCACTATGCCAAATCCTGCTGCAACTTGTCTTTAATATGCATAGCTTATATGTGCACAGCCGCTCTTGCTTCATACACACATGCAGGATCGCTGCTAAAACTAGGAAGGAAGAATGGAATTTATTCCACAGTTGCAGCTTGAAACTTTCCACTTTCAAGATTATTACCTCTTTTGTTGACTGGGTTGGTTTTTATGGTTTCCCATGTTTCAAAACAAGTAATGAGGACTAAGGGGCTTTATTGTTATCTGGAGAGTGGAACTTCTGGCAGAGTTTGCATTCTATGGCTGCAATCTTCAAAACTATTCAGCCCCGAGCAGCTCTCATTGAGGTTACACAAGAATAAGGCAGATCGCTGATGGCATTTTCTGTTTGGCAGATCCGCGGAGAAACAGTTGCCCGCACTGCCATCGTGATTCCTCGGTCCACCCGTCTAAAACTGTGGTACTGTCGCTTCAATTTTCAGTGCTACAGGTCAAACCAGACCCGAAAACTATATACTATAGGAATGGAAAGCAAAGTCACCATGTTAACTTACAAAGCAAAACAAAGAGAAGGAGTTTTAGATGCGCGCGCGCACACACACACAAGCGGCCGGACAAACCCAGGACTGGTCTTCCCAAGCACCCGCCGCGATTGCTTTCACCAGATAAGCACGGTTAATGATTGAAAGGAAGGCCCATACTGGAGGCTTATTCCTTTCTTCCTTGCAAAAACAAACAAATAAAAACAGGGCGAACTGTACTACAAGCCCGCTTCAGCTTCAACAGCACAGCCCCTCTTCCGCACCTCGCCTTCCCCCACCCCCGGCGCGGAGGTAAGACGCTGACCATCCCCCCTTCGCACTTCCTGCCCTCCCAAAGTAACTGCCTTACGGCGGCCGGTGTCTGCCGCTGAGGAGAAAGTCGAGGAAAGGCGCCGAAAGAAAGGGAACCGAGCCCCGCGCGGGAGGGAGGCATACCAAAGCGGGGCCGAGGGAAGGAGCGAGCGGGCGAAGGGAGAGAGAGGAGGGCGAGGAGGCACGGAGCGGGGAGAAGGCGGAGCTTCCCGGCCGGGAGGAAACGCTCGGCACCCGCTGCCGCTGCCGCTTTTGAACGGAGAATGAAGCCTGAGCGGAGACGCCGAGGGGGAGCAGCAGCGGGAGCAGGGAGCGGCGAGGCGGTTGTGGAGGAGAAAGCGGCGGCGCGGGCTGGAGCGAGCGGGCAGCCAGGTAGGCTGAGGGAGCGCCGCGCACGGGGCGAGCGGGGCAGCTCTGGGAAGACGGGGGCGCCGCCGACGCGACGGGAGCCCCACGGCGGGGGACTCCGGGCTCCCGGGGACTGGGAGGGTCCAGAGGCGAGAGGTACAGCTCGGGCACGCGGGGCGGCGGCGAAGCCTCGCCTCGGGACCAGGGAGTGGCCGGGGCGGCGAAGCTGCCGTAGGACAAGCAGACCTCGGGGGAAGGGGAGAGTGCGCCCTGGGCGTGGGACACGCCTTCCCGGTTTTCCCCGCCGGGGTCCCAGCGACGGGCGCGGGCTGTTGTTTCGGCGGGGGGGTGTCTGGACTAGTGGTACGGCTGGCTTGCAGACTGTCCGAGGAGAAGGAGAAGCTCGGCCAGCGTTGGGCTGCCTTTCCCGCTGGAGCGGTCCCGGGTTGGGCTGCCTGGCGAGCTCCGGCTCGGTGCCGCTAATCTCCCTTCTTGCAGAGGGCGCCCTGCTACACCCGCCCCCGCCCGCCGGAAAGCTTGGTGGGGGGAGGAAAGGGGAGGGGGCCGCTTGTGCGAGGAGGAGGACTGAAACAATAGCGGGCTGGTCCCTTCTCCTCGCGCATATGGGGCTTCTGGAGGGGGCGGGACGTGGCTCGCTCCCCATTAATCTACCCCTCTTCTGCCCGACCGTCTCCTCTGGATCAGTGCTTCGCGAGCTATCTGATCTGGGGGACCGGCAGGTTTTTTTCTTTTCCCCCGGTGTGCCAGGAAACGGTGCCATATTTGTGTCCATTGACTACAGTTGTTTCTTTCTTTCTTGGAAACTCTCCAGGGACCAGACTGGCATCAGTCCCTGGATCACCACTTTGAGAAGCATTGCTTTGAATGTCCCAGTCCTTCTGTATTTCATGTCTGGCGTCCCGGGTGGGGAGGGAACTCACAGCAATAACAGTGAATTTTGTTCCCTGCTTCTTAAGTTTTTATGTCCTCTCTCCTTTTTCTCTTCCTCAGAGAGAGGCAGGCTTGAACTGTAAGGACCTGACGGCAGAACCCAGGCTGAACAGAACCCGCTGGTGAAGGGACACTCCAATTTGTCTTGCACTTATTTGCTCCCTTTCTTTGCATTGAAGCAAATAGAGGGCACTGATCTTTTGCTCCAGAGCCCTAGCTGTCCTCGCTGCATGGTAGGAGCAGCCTTGGAGCTCTGCCTTGCCAAGGGAGTGATACAAAGCTGATTCGTTTATGAGAGGTTCTGATCCTTTGGGCTGTTCTGGCACACTTGAAGTTTTCAAGAAAGACATTTATTCCTTGCCAAACGTGGACACATGAACAGTCTCTGGACCCATCTTTATCAAGGTTTTTTTTTCCCCTTGAGTCATGAGTGATTCTGCTTTATGAGACAGAGCAGATGAACTGCACCTTTTTACTTTCTGGGTGGGCTGATCAAAAAAGGGACTGTACACTCCCAGCTGTGCTGTAGAAACTGGAGTGTGAGAAATCAAAGTAGACACTGCAGAACATGATGTGCCAGAGTTTGGAAAGGCAACGGTGTCTGGAATGATCATTTAGCATCTGAGGGCACTTTTCATGCTTCCCACTGGGCCTCTTCTTCACAACTACTATTACTGTTCTTTCCCCCTTCTTTTTTTAAGCAAACCTTTTGGTTCTTTCCCAGTACCTTTCCTCTTGAGTTTGTAATCTTATCAAAATATTCTTTTCTGGAAATATAAAACCATTTGGTGTTTAACAGTTTGAAGATAAAAGAATAGACGAAAGAGAAAGTGGGAAAGAGTGATGTCCTTTCATCTCCCTTCTTTTGCAAAGATGAGGTGCCTTTGGCTGAAGCTGACATCTCTGCTGCTACTGGGTAAGAACTGCGTATTGCTGTCAACAATCTGACTAGTTTTAAACCATTAGCTCCCCCCTTCTTTTTAGCAGTGCTTCCTTACATAGCATGACTGACTTTTGTCATAGTCATTCAAATTTTTGAGGAGTTTTAGCTGGTGTATAGTAGGGTGAGGCTTCTATTGATGCTGAGATTGGAGAAAGGAAGAAAAGAAAGCCATTTGACTTTTTCCCATTAACTGGCTTAATTATTTTATAGCTAGTGCCTCAGACAGTGTCTTATCAGTCCCTCTGAACAACCTTGTGAAGGTGAGGTGAGGTATTGGAAGGAAAATCTACCCTTTACTTTTTGTTCCTTAAATAGAATTGTATCTAGATTTGAAATTCCATGTGTGTATGTGTTTTCAAGTTGTGTGTTGACTTAATGGCCATCCCGTGAATTTCATAAGGTTTTCTTAGGCAATAAATACACAGAGGTGGTTTTGCCAGTTCCTTTCTTTGAAATAAAGCCTACAGCACCTGGTATTCATTGGCAGTCTCCTATCCAACTACTAACCAGAGTTGACCTTGCTTAGCTTCCAAGATCTGACAGGATTTGGTCCCTTTAGGGTATTTAGGGCTGCTGTGGTGCCTATGAAATTTATGGTGTCACTGTAAGTAGACAGGCAACTTAAAGGCATATATAGTCACACATGATGACTAATAGCACCAAATTACTGTGAAAATACTGTAACGAGTCCACGATAGGCAGATTTAAATTCAAGCAGCAGGAAGGATTTGAATTCAGAAGGCAAGCAAAGAACCTGTGGATAAAACCAGATATAGGATTGTCGTAAAATGACTTGCTACTCCTGACGTTGCAGTTGGTTGACTTTTTTTTTTTTTTTTGCAATTAAGAGAGAATTATAACAGTTTTGTTATGGCTTAAGCATTGGTAGACTAGATGAGTGAATTGGTTTCTGATCCATAAAGGTGTATTTTTCGGCAACAACTCATCGAGTAATCTTTCAGGACTTTACAGTACAATGCTATATCTACTCAGAAGTAAGAGCCAATGGGTATGGTGGAGTTTATTTCCAGATAAGTATGTATGGGATTGCATAGCAAACATGATAATCTTTTGGGAAAAAAATTTTTTTGCAACAGTACAGGTAGATGTTTGGCCAGATTCAAGTGCAGGGAAATGATGCGTGCATTTTAGGTGCGATATCTTCATTGTATGTTATCAAGTGATTTGTAGTGTTGCTTGTCCAGGTTTGTCTATGTTTTTAAACAGCTGTTGTTCATATCCCAGAAGTGACTGTCAGTGGATATTGCTGAAACTTCAGTATATGTGGTTCTGAGAAACAAGCATATTTTCCTGGGTGATATAGCACTGTAATTGTCGTTATACATGCTTAAGAGGGACTGACTACAAGGCAATGAAATCATCCCACGTGTCTCAGGTGGGATTCACATGAAAATTACATGACTGGCTTGTTGAATAAAATGGATGTTTGGGGAAAATACAGCATAACACATGGATGAGTAGGGTGTGGGTCATGAGATACTCCTAAAATGGAAATTGATAACTTAAAAAAAAACCTTCTGAGTACTTAGAGGAAAAAGAAACTGACAGCTGGTGTGCTTGTCATTGTAGGATTTATCTAATTTTAGCTCCAAATAGAGTGAATCCATTGAAATAAATGGGACTCATGTTAGTATTGACTAACAAACCCCATTCATTTCAATGGTTTATCCTTGAAAGGATTAAAATTAGATTTAGCCCGGTCTGCCATTTGTGTGTGCTTAGTTTATAAATATCTTCCCTAAAGCTACCACTCTAACCAGCCTAAAACATGTTAATACACACAGGTAGATGGGCTGATCAGTGGTGTCATGAAAAGATAAAATCTGTGCTTAAATGCTGTACTGTTAAAATGAATGATTTTCTGGAAAGACTTCTTGTTTGACCCATAGAACTTACAACCTTACAACCTTATTTACCAAAAGGAAGGTGTTTTGTTTTGTAAGGAAAAACCAACCCACAACATTCCAGCGCCCAGCATGTTTGCTTGGGAGAAAGTCCCACTGATTTCTGTAGGGCTTGCTCTCATGTAAGTGTTCATAGTACTGCAGCCTCAGGCATAATCTTTCAAGCAAGTCTATTGTATTCTGATAGCTGACATGGATGAACTGGAATTGCTTATTCAGTAAACACAATAAGCTTGAGCACTAAATCCTCTTGGCTTAAGGACAATATTATTGTGAGTAACGTATTCCCTAACAGAGTGCGTGTGAATCTACCCTATTCCTCTCCTTAATGTCAGTACTTTAGCAGAACAGAAGAGGGCTCTGTGTTACCAGAGGTGCTCCTTCCTTGTTGCTAATAGATGCAAGGGTCTGACAATTTTCGAAAAATACAAACATTAGTGCCATTTTCCTGTCTAGATGTCAACCTTCTGATAGTCTTTTTCTGACTACTTCTGCAAAAGCCATCTCTCCTCCCCACGTACTTAGTCTTTAATCTTATGTAGAACTGTGTAGCTGTATCAAGCGTTTTTGTACAAACATCAGATTATCCTCCTCAACCAAAAGAATGAATGTGCTTGTGTCTGTGTATGATAGAATTGAAGGCTCTCTTGCTCTCTCTCTTTGTGGAATGTTTTCTAGGCATTTTGGCTAGGTGTGCAGAGCTGATAATGTTCCACCTTAGAAGTAGATCTGACAGTGTCTTGATAGTCTTGTTATGCTTTGAGGCTTGAGGCTACTTAAACTTGCTTTGCTTTACTAGAGAAAATAAGGTGAGGTCAAAAGCTTTATCGTGTTCTGTAACTTGAATTTTCTGAGCAAATGGTTTAGAAAGTCCATTTTGCTCAAGGTGCTAATTATCATACAAACGTAGGACAAGGAACTTTAGATCCCATCCTAATTCCCATTTCGTTACTCTTTCATAAACACGTTGGAATTGCAGAAATGAAACTGGGAATTCTGAAAGCAACAGAGAATGAAATGGAACACTGCTGTAATCATTAAAGAAGAAAGGGTGGGAGTGAAGAACCCACAGAGCAGTGGATTGAAATGTCTCATCTGGCATGTGGGTGTCATACAGAGGGTACTGCTGAGTTTCTTCCCCTTGAACAGCAGTACTCCAGTTCCAAGGCTTTAAGCAAGTGGCACTTCATCATGCTGAGTATATAATAAGGCAAAATAGGGTAAAGTGTTGTAAATAACCCTTGCACAGTAATGAGACTGCTAATGCCTCTGCCAGGCATTGCTAGGCCTGTGTGTACTTCTAAGATTTACTTGCTTCCTTCAAAGATGCAAAGTCTGATACAAATATCTGTAGCATAATATATAGGAAACAAAGCATAATGGGCTTAGGGAAAGTTATGGAACTCATTTCCCCCTGGCTGCTTTATGAATAGTTTTCCTCTTTCTTTTATAATAGCTTAGACTCCCACCAGTGACTGAACACTGAAAAACTATAAATTGTATTGTAAGCTAAAGAGATTCTGTGGAAATCTCTATAGGCCCCTCTTTTTTTATTTCCCCTTTCTCCTGCATCTTACAGATTGACTTGTTTTTGAAATCTTCAGGCAGGCGTAGATGAGGGAGCTCTTTCATTGTCTCTGGATAGATATTACGGTCTAGTGAAAGCTGCTGGACTTGGAATTCAAATGCCACCTTATTCAGAATTGTACCAATGGATCTTCTACTCCAGGGGCCCCTCTAGGACCTTTGGCCTATGGCTTCCATCAGATTGACCCAGCATGGCCAGTGGTAGAGGGCTTGGGCAGTTGTAGGCCTAACCTACTGTTTGTTTGGACTGCTGCATCTTACCAAAGCAGATGAAGAGGTGGAAAATCCATAGTGGATCTCATGTTCCTTTAAATTTTGGCAAATAGAAAGCAAAGAGGTAAGGGACCCAAATCAGAATCATAGTACAAAGAGAAAGCCAGCATGGTCTAGTGGTTTGAACGTTGGATTATAACTCTGGAAACTAGGGTTCAAATCCCCACTCAGCCATGGAAACCTCTGGATAAGTCGCATGTCATCTACCTCAGAGGATGGCAAAGGTAAGTCTCTCTGATCAAATCTTGTCAAGAAAACCCTGTGATAGGTTTGGCTTAGGGTCTTCCTAAGTCAGAAATGACTTGAAGGCACATAACAGCAGCACCGATGGAAGAGACAGAGAATATCTCCCCTGTTTGCACTAAGTATATACATACATCTTTCCTTAAGAGTGTAAATTGAAGCTGGGTCATAGATTTTCACCTGAAAATGGCACTAGCCAAAGCTTTCCTACTCATGTGGCTGTTGCAAAAACTAAAGGAAAGGTATATGTGATCTCTGACTTGACTTGCTTGGCATTCAGATGAAAGTTTCCTTCTTAACTCTTTTACATGATATGGTTTCATTAGTGAGACAGTGGGTTGAGTTGTTCCACCCAGCTGTTTGGCTCTGTGACAATATTAATGTTAGTCCACAGGAGTCCTGTGAGACTGAGGATTCCATTTCCCTTTAAATTGCTGTGTGGAATATGGGAGTTTTTGGTGGTGCTCCTTCATATTAATCTATGTATTACCAGTGTCATTAAAATAATAATGCCGTGGCTTTTTTGTCAATTCTGAGCTCCTGAAAAGTTGTGTTACTTATTTATTTACTAAAACAGTTATTTCCTGCCCTTGTTCCAGAGATCTCAGGAGGCCATATAGTGAAATCAGTCTAACAGATTTAAAATAGTGTAAATAAATAGTTTTAAAATGCCAAAAACACATTGAACAATTAATAAATTAAAAAACAGATTTGAAGGGTTAAAATAGTTTAAAATGAATTGTAACCATGTGCTTGGAAGGGCTTTTGTAGGATTCATTAGGCCCCCGAAACGATCATAAATAAGCATGTTTTTACCTGGCACCAAAAGAGCAGTGCTGTTGGTGTCAGTTGGGTTTCCAAGGGGAGCATGTATCCTAACTGGAATGTGACAGCAGCGAAAGTCCTCTTTCATCTCCTTGCTCCCATATTGCTCTGACTGATGAGACAGAGAGGAGGGCCCCTCCAACAGAAGATTTAATATTTGAATAGGTACCTTTACGGAGAAGTGCTGCTTCACACAGCAATATCCTGAGTTGTTTAGGGCTTTAGTTGTTATTACCAGCACCTTAAATTCAGACCAGAAACATATTGGCAGCCAGTGCAATTCCTTTAAAACTCATTTTTGAATAATATTCCTGTTAGCAGCTTAGCTGCTGCGTTTTACACCAGTTGCAGTTTCAAGAGGAACATCCCTGTATATGTGTGTGTTCTTGAATTTACACCTTGCCTGTCTTCTGGGATTGGATCTAAGGTGTCACATAGACTGTTGCAATGCACTACTGTGGCTAAGTTACCCCTGTCCAAGAAAGTCCCCAAGCACTCTGAGCCATGAAGTCAGCCTTGGTCTCCAGTGACAAAGATGGATGTAAAAGTACTTTCAAGTTGTGCAGCTGCTTCTTCAAGGGAGTGCATCCCCATTTAGAGCAGGTAGCTTGCCCAGTTCCTGGACCTGAAAATCACCAATCCACAGAGTCCTTGACGTATCAGTATTCAGCTTCAGTTTATTGGCCCTCATCCAGCCCATTACAGCATCCAGGAGTTCCTGCAGTATCTGCATAACTCCAACCAACTCTGACAACAATGAAAAGTAGAGCTAGGTGTTGTCAACATGCCGATGGCATCCCACTACAAACCCCCTTATGACCTCTTCTGAAGGTTCGTATTGATATTGAACAGTGTGGGAGACAGGAGGGAAACCTGTGGACCACAAAGCTCAGTGGCCTGTGTACATGGGAGCATAACACCATGAAAAACATTGGGGACTGAACTGGACTAAAATGGAACTATCAGATTCTAGAAGCAAGTAACAGTAGACCATTAAGGGAAAAGGTCATGGTTCATATCAATGCAAAATTTTCTCCACATTTTTGTCTTAATATATAAGATCCAGACTTGATTTATAGTATCTGTAACTGGAAATTAGACCCATAGTCTGAGAATACCTGTCACTGCTTATGTTGTCTTGCTGAAAAGGAAGAGATACTTTTATGCTCAAATATGTTTTCAAAGTATTTTCTGAGATAGAGACAGAGCATTGCATTTGATTTTAGAGCTATTCCCTACTGTGTTTTTGCCACTCGTTAGGTATAGAGAAGATTGTGTACCTTGGTTATTCCAAACTGGAAGATTTATTTTGATATTTGTATGCTGCTTGCCATTGATTCCACTACCTATGACCAGAGATGGATTTATTGAAATCTGAGTCTAGAAATCTGCAGTTCTTTCTAGAGATGACAGCCACCAAATGCATATTGGACCTGTATCCTTCCTAGCTCAGTAAAAAAAAAAAAAAGCTAGCAAGGGATTGTCCAAGTAGGGAAGGGAAGTGACAGTGCCTTGTTTCAGGAAGGTGGAGTTCCATCTTGCTTAAAAGAGATCGGATAAGCCCTCTGATCTTGAAAGCTAAGCAGGATCAGCCCTAATTAGAACTCAGATGGAAGACCACCAACAAATACCAGGTGCTGTAGGCTATATTTCAGAAGAAGGAACTGGGAAAACCACCTGTGAGTATTCCTTGCCTAAGAAAACCTTATGAAATTCATGGGGTCAGCATAAATCAACAGGCCATTTGAAAGCATGCACAGACACACAACACAGATACAGGGCCTTTTTAATAGAACCTCAGCATACTGGATGGTCACCAACCAGTTTGTTGAACCAGACCATACTGAATGGTTATCTTACTCTCAAGCAAAGTATCAGGGGCCTCCCTAAGTCATTTCAGTGTGGCTTTAGCCGTGATGCTGGGATCTGAAATGGGGAATGTGTCCCTTTTGATTTTGTTAGACATCTCAGCAGTTCTCAGGAGCATCAAGCATGGGATCCAGGCCATCTTTTCTGAGATGGGACTTGGAGGCATAGTTTTACAGTGACTTTGGTCTTTTTTGGAGTGGTGAATTCAGAAGGTTGTGCCAGGGGATTCCTGGCTTTTGGCCTGTGGGAGTTCCTCAGCAGTTAGTTTTGTCCCCTGAGCAATATATAGTGTAAATCCAAAATGTTGGAAGACATCCAGAATTTGGGAGTTCAGCCCCACTAGTGTGCTGATAACACCCAGTTCAATCTCTCCTTTCCATATAATTCCAAGAAAACTGTTTTGGGGCTAAATCATTGTCTGATGTCAGTACTGGATGAACAAAACTGATGATTAATCCAGATAAGGCAGGAGTATTCTGGGTCAGATGAAAGGTTGATCAAGGAATACCTGAGCTAGATGAGATTATACTACCACTGAAGTTTCAGATTTATAGCATGGTTGCACTTCTGGACTCGGCACCAAACCTGGAAGCTAGGTTTCCCTGGTGGCCAGGAGTACATTTGCACCGTTAAAACTATTGTGTCAGCTGCCCGTGTTCATGGAGATGTCAGATCTGGCCATGGTGTTGTACATCACATTTGGATTACAGTGATGAGCTGTTAAGCTGGGCTTCCTTTGGAAAATGTTCACCAGTAAGTGCAAAATGCTGCAGCTGGACTGTTGATTGGTGCTGATTGGAGGGGACTTGGCTGTCATAACAGCTTTATTGGCTATCAGTCTGTTTATAGACACAATTCAAAGTGCTGATTATGACCTATAAAACCCTATGGGTCCCAACTAACTGAAAAATCCTCCCTGTGTGAACCTGCTCAAGTTTTGAAATCCTTGGAGGACTACGTTTTCTTAATGTCACAACCATCACAGACACTTTTGGTGATGACGCTTTGAGAGGGCCTTCTTGTTGGCTGTTTCTAAGCTATAGAGGTTATAGCACTAGCAGTTACATTTCTATGCCGCTTATCAGTGCAAAGCGCTCTCTGAGCAGTTTACAGTATATTTTGCTAACTACCCCTAACAAGCTGGGTACTCATTTTACTGGCCAATGGAAGGCTGAGCTGTGGCTGCAGTACCGGCATTTAACCACTGTGCCACCAGGGCCCATGACTGTGGCTGTGGCCGTGGCTGTCTCTTCCATGGGAGGCTAAGATAGCTTTTTCTCTCATTCCAACTTATGCTGACAAGCAAAGATCTTTTTGTTTATACAGGTTGATAAATAAACAATTCCTAATCTGAAAAATAAAAATGCTTCAAAATCCAAAACTTTTTTGAGTCAGAAATGATGATGCTAAACAACCACAGATTGTCCATATAGATTGCTGAGATAGTGACACCTTTGCTTTCTGATCCATGCACAGAATTATTAAAAATACTGTATAAAATTATCTTAAGGCTGTGTGTATAAGGTGTATATGATACATAAATGAATTCTGTATTTGGATTTGGGTCCCCATCCCTAAGATACCTCATTATCTATATGCAAATATTCCAGAATCTGGAAAAAAAAATCTGAAATTTGAAACACTTCTGGTCTCAAGCATTTCGGATAAGGAATACTCAGACTGTACATGGTTTGGTGCCTTAATTGGTTGTTGACAAAGTGCTTTTCATGGGTTACATATGCAGTATTTCTTTTTTTCTTTCTCTTATTTGTTATTTTTGATGCTTTTAAGCTGTTTTGAATTCAGTGCTGTTTTAACTTGATAGCTTATTTAATGTTTTTATTTTACTGTTATAATTGATTTTAGCTGTACACTATTTTGATTTACATTGTAAGTCACCTTGAGTTCTGTGGCTTGGAGATAGATGAGAGGGTAAAATAAATGAGAATAATGATCAGTAGGAAGTATTCTTCAAGTCTCTTTGCTGCCCATGAGATAGGGTAGTTATTAGTTTCTTTTCCCATTATTTTGGAAGATAACCACATGGATTAACTGTGGAGATTTCCAATCTTAATTGAGGAGATTTCCAATCCTAATTGCTGCTACGTAAAAACCCAGTCACTTAGACCAAAGATGCTGTGCAGTAATGGTTGGAAATTAATTTAGAAAATGGGTTCTTTTGTGCATCTGATCTGTCCTAGTAGATCTGTAGTGAAGAAGCTTCAGAAGGTTTTTTTTAAACTGTTGTTTCCTGTTTCTTCAGACTGAACCATAGTATCTATACACATAGTAGTGCCTGAGAAGGAAAACAGAAGATTATTCAACCTAACAGCAAACTAATGAAGTTTAACTCATTCTGACATGCTTTTTATCATGCAATGAAAACCGTGAGTTGCCCAACCTCTAGGCTGCAGACTTCTTTCTTCCATTTCCTGTGCCAGACTGTCTGCATTCTCTTGGAGGATGATAAACTTCCCAGACGCTGCTGCTTTGTCATGATTGACCTGCCTGCTTGCATCAGGGGTGTATAGGCCCTCAAGCAATCGCCTGACACGAATGGCAAAAGTATGATTACCTTTTCCTTTTAAATTGCTAAACACCCTATTACTTGTGAAACCTGTTGGGTGTGTGTGTTGACTCTGTGTTTGTTTTGGCATCTATTCCTCTTGTGTCCCTATGCTCTTAGTATGCTTGGGAAGGTTTTATTAGCCAACTATCCTAAGCGCAATTAGTATACTTCAGGAGGATTTATCAGCTGTTGACTATCACTGATTTGTTGTGTGCCTTCAAGTCATTTCTGACTTACAGCAATCCTAAGGCAAACCTGTCGTGGGTTTTTCTTGGCAAGATTTATTCAGAGCAGGTTTGCCTTTGTCTGCCTCTGATACTGAGCAACTGTGACTTGCCCAAGGTCACCCAGTTAGTTTCCCATGGATGAGCAAGAATTCAAACCCTGGTCTCCAGAGCTGTAGTCCAGTACTCAGACCACTAGTCCACAGTGGCTCTCACTATTAGAGGCAAGAGGGGAGAATAGATATTTCTTAGCAAATCTGACACTGCAGTTATTCTGAAGGGTAATAGAAAGTATCCATAGATCTTTTCACTTCTTTGTGATGCTTCTAAGTGTGTCTGCTCTTGCTTTTGGCAAAACATCCTGCTTTCATCAATACAAGAATAAAGGCATTTCAGAAAAATATTATCAGAAAGATTTGTTGTGATTTTTGTCTGCCTAGTACCCAAGTTCCAGTTCTATAACCCAATAACTTTAGCTCCAAAGAAGTTTAGAGGGAGTTGTGGCATCTTGTCCCTATAATCATTCCCCCCCCCCCAAAAAAGGATATGAAGCCACAGTTATGGATTAGAATGAGATGCTGAATCTCAGAAGCACATGTGCTATAGCTATATTATTCAGCCCTACATTCTCAAATCTAACTTAGAATCTGGACATGAGTGGGTGGTGAATTCAAGGAAACTGACATGAACTGGATCTGCATAAATAGAAACTTAGTTCCTCCATCTAGTTTTTTTTAAAAATCATCTTGCCTGAGGAACAGAGCTGGAGAAGTCAAAACCTTGCAGTTTGAGGCATTGCTAAACTATAGATTTGGGAAGCAGGGGTCTCTTCACAAGAGGCAGCATGGTGTAGTGGTTTGAACATTGGACTGAGACCTGAGTTTGAATCCCCACTCAACCATGGAAACATCTTGGCTGATCTTTGGCAAGTCACACACACCTAGTCTCAGAGCAAAGCAAAGGCAAAACTCCCTCTGAACAAATCTTGCCTAGAAAATCCTGTGATAAGTTCACCTTAGTGTTGCATAAAGTTGGAAAAGACTTGAAGGCACATAACAAAAACAACAATGCATGAATGTGTTTGTTGCATTCTAAGAAACTAACTCAGCCACCCAAAATAATCCTGCCAAGGTAATAATAGATGGTATATTTTGTGGTCTAAAAGAAAAGCTTAAGTTCTGTAGACCCTTTGTTGTAACTAGGCACTGTTGAACTCAGTTGGATTTCTTTTTTGAGTAGAGTTGCGCTGTTGGTCATCAGAGAAGCAGCACTGAGAATTTGAATTAAAGCCTGGTCCTCTTTCCTGTGGGAGAGACAGAAAGTGAGATTAGCAAAGTAATTGGGAGATGGAATACAGGTATAGCTAGGCATCAACTGCTAGAGGAAAGATTTGCAGACCCAGACTATTAGAGAGGACAATACTGTGGAGGATTAAAGTACACATATCTCTCTTACCCCTGATACTATTATCTGCTGCTATGAATTCAGCTGTGCAGCTGAGGCACTACCAGTTCCCCAGCTGTTTCCAAATTGCTTGCAGCTGCATCAAAGTTAACAGACTTCTGTCTCGGTTTGTTCACATGCATGCTTTTTGTGTTAACAAGCCTTTACCTTGCTTTTGTATGCTTCTGTTCTTATGCACAGCAGGGGCATAAAATCAGTTAAATGTGTAGTAATGTATAATATCTCTGAGCAAAGGAGAAAACTGTGGCAGGGTTTCTGAGAACTGTTCTACTTCATGCTGAAAAGAAATAGGGTTTTTTTTCTGAGCTTAGTGCAGCACAGGTAAAGGGAAGCATAGCCAATGTCTACTTTCTTCCTTGCTTAGAAAAAAAAGATGACTCATTCTTTCAACTTTCTTAGGACTAGAAAGAAATACTTAGCTTCCACACAGAATAGCATACGTTAAAATGAGACAACATATGTTTGGGAAGTTTTTCTATATAAGTTGTAAAAAAATGCATTACTGCCTCAGGGGCCTTGATGGTTCAAGAGACAATAAATACCTTGAATAAATAATAAATAACAAAGTGTTTTTTCCCAGTTAAACATTAGATTTGTCCTGATTTTGCATGGAGGTATTTTTAACATATGGATATATTAATGTTTACAAGGAAGGTTGAATGGTCTGACAAATATGTTAGTGAGACCATCACATTAGACTATCAAGTAATTATTCTGGCTGCTATAGATAACAATTTGACCTTGGATGATGGTAGGAAACTAAATGGCTGTGGACTGTTTTGATGATTTATTCCTTTTATTATAATCTGTTTTTGTATAATGATGCTGTCTTGTGGCAGAGCACCGTGTGGGTAGAGAAGGATCATAATTCTGTTCATTCCTGCAGAGCTTCCTCCTGTTTCCTCCTACTGCCACCATTTCACTTCTCTGTTTCTACTCCCACTTCCAACTTGTTTATATCCTACACAGTCATGCACAAGATTGATGCAAACACATTCCCAGTAGTTTTGGTAGAAGGTATCCAGTAGGCATTGCATAGATGTTACATGGAGTTGTACATTTAGTAAATGATTCAGTGCCCTCACTGGTCCAGGTGGCTTGTGCTAAGACATGATACCCAATACCTAAAACATGCCCAACCATTGTTGTTCAATATGACGTTGCAAATCTCTAAGGAAAAAGATATCTCAATGGCATGTCCTAAATAATGTGCGCTCACAAACCGCACCTGTAGCTTGAACCGAAGTGTTTATTTGGAGGAAACAGGCAACACAGCAACTTTCCTGAAAAGTTGCTGAGACTATCGTATGCTGAATAGTTACAAGTTTTATACCTTGTCATATGAATTTAGGCACAGCATCACAATGATTGGTGAAAGTCATAAATGTCACATCACCCCACCAGTACCAGATTTTCCCAGATTATTTCTTTTGTTTACATATCTTTCATCCTGGGAGGGAGGGCAAGTTCATGTTTCCTTATCTTTGCCGTGCTTGTTCCCATAACACTTGCTTGCTAGTTTTGCATCTTCCCTTCTGATCTGTCCCCTCCTTGATGGATACAAAGTGATACCAGACTCTGCAGCAATTAACCATTTGGCATCTTGGGTTACTTTTGAACCCTCAACCAGATATCTGTTTGCAAGCAGCAATTAGCAATTGATACATTGTAGAGCTAGCAACCTGTAGCTCTCTTTTCATCTATTGAGCCAATTCTAAACATATACTACAGTCAATGTTAAGTATGACAGGAGCCATGCATCCTGACACTTAATAATGATGAATTTCAAAACAGACTGGGTATGTTCAGTCTGCAGTCCACATTTGAAGATGTCAGATGTTGTTTATAGAGTTCTGTATGTTTATGCCAATGAATGGAATAAATTGATGCTGTGTATGTGTGTGCATGGTATGCATATGCCTTCAAGTTGCCTATCAACTTATGGCAACTCCCATTAATTTGATAGGGTTTTCTTGGGCAAGGAATACTCAAAGGTAGTTTTTTCAGTTTCTTCCTCTGAAATATACATTGGCATTCATTGTTGGTCACCCATCCAAGTACTGACCAGGGCTTACCCTGCTTAGGTTCCAAGATCATACAGGATGTGGTGACTTTAAGGTTTTTAGGCCACAATGAATGCTACTGCTGAAGATATGGGCAGCAACTCGGGTTGTGTATTGGTGGAGTGATACATGTTTTATTGATGCAACTATGACTTGCTAAAATCAAACAAGAAGCATATGCTAGGATTTTTCAGTTCTACCATTCCTGTCCTAGAAGAAGTTAAATAAACAACGTCCATGCTATTTTCAGCTGTGAAGTACTGTACAGGTATTTCAACCACCAAAGCTTATCTGCAAGAGACTTTTTCTGACATAGTCAGGTACTGAAGTGTACCAGTATCTTCCTCTATACCTAGAAAACATTATTCAGAAAACAATGTTCTGGAAATGTTCATGTCTCCATTTAGGGGGAAAAAGAACTTAAAGGTTTAGATGTTCAGCGCATGCACATCTCTCCATGATCCACATTGTTTGTGGACCTTGGTGTGATACACAGAATAGAGTGAAGAAGTGAGTTAGAAGGAGTCTTCTCTCGCTTACTCTTCTTTCTCTCTCTTTTAAATCTAGGATATAGTCCCAAGGAAACAACTCTAGATCTCTCCTTTCTCTTTCTTCCAGCTGAATGTAAGGAAAAACTATTCAACATTGGTTACATCATTAGTTTTCTTGGGATAGAATATGGGTGAATTGATAACTTCTTAAGAACTGCTTAAGCCTTTCAGTCAGTTAATCTTTGCATGAAAGCTCAAATGTATGACCAAATTAAAAGGGAAAGGGAGGCCAAAGCAAATGTTTTAAGAGGTTTTTTTTTTAAAGTCTTTGCATTCTACATTGTGTCTGGCTCACCATTTCTGAAAACAGAAGGTTTTATGTAGGCATCGTAGCTAGTAGATGTTGATAGACTTCTTCCTTCTATGAATTGTCTAATCTTGTTTAGAGTAAATTCTGTAACTTGTACCATAAGATCAGTTATCTTTATGCCAGTATTGGAAGGTAAAAATTGGCGTATTTCAAGTTCAGCTCTGTTCCATATGTCTTCAATTCTTTTAGGTTCTAAAATATAAAGCTGTTAGGCCAGCTTTATATGGAGTTGTCCTAAAGTTGGCTGTGGTAGAAACATTTACAGGAGATATCAAAAAGAAATTGCTGTATCTTGGAAGTGACAAAAGGTGTGTTATATTCAAATTGAAAAAGTGTCCTGCAGATGCCTGCTCAAGGTATTTGGAGGGAAAAACAGTTGCCTACACACTACCAAGAGATTTTTCAATGAAGTTGCTAAAAGTAGGAAGCCAGGTGCTGCTATGGTCTCTTGACATTAATATTACATTACTGCATTGTCTTTTGCTGCAATTTTGAGATTACTTCGATTATCACCCTATTGACATTATATGGGTGTGTTAACTTGCCAAAAATATCACTGAAAGGAACAAGCAGAGAAATAACAGAGTGTTCCAGTCAGAGCTAGTGGCATCTGCAAGCTGTGTAATAAGAACTAAGGGTTAGATTCTCATGAGGTGGCATCTCCCCCATTTAACACATTCCTGGGTTTGTGGTTAGAAAATGTCCTTACGAAAAGGAAGCAAACCTGTTTGTTCTAATCTGGACAGGGAAGGCAATATTGAGCAAGAAGATGTAGTAAATCAAGATGTCCAAAAGAGAGAAATTATAGCTGGCTCACTGGTTTCATAAAGCCTTACCAGCTGAGAAGACAGATTTCATAATTCCCCAGATTGTCTGTTATGTACAAAATCTTGATAACTCTCACATTACAAGTTGTTCAGCAGAAGATGCATTGAACAAATTGCATAATTAAGACTAGAGCTTGACAACTCCCTGTTCTTTATGGTGACTCCGGCAACTACAAAATCTGGTGTAGATAAACATTTAAAAATGAGGGTATAATTTACTAGGTTGTTTTTTCATTAAACTTGAAAACAAACCACTTTTAGAAATAGTGGAATCTCGGTCAGCCTTGTTGGATCAAATGATTATGTTTTTGATAGCACACAATAACTCACTGTATTTTCATGCAGTCTGTAGACACATTTTTCTTAATGAACCAAAAGGTCTGAAGATTCCCAAACACTTCAGAATATTTGTACCCTTGGCAGGTATAAATGTTTAATACTTGGCTGAATGTGTGATTCAGTATGGCCTTCCAGAGAACATTATTTCTTCCTGTGTATTTATTGTGGTCATAATTCTTCAAATAGTCATATGTATTAATTTGATCTTGGTACTGAACTTGACTTTTTTCTTCCTTGGCAAGTAGCAAGATAGGGGGTAGTGGTTATGAGTTAATGTGCAACTGGCTTGTAGGCATTAGTAGAAGCTTTAGCTATTCTATAAAGTTTGTGCTAAAAACATCTGAATGATACTGATGATCTGAGCTTTGGAAATGAAATTGTAAACTGAAATGTTGCTTTTTGTTTCTATTTCCTGAATAATCTCATAAGTATATGAATTACAGAAAGAAAACCAAGGTGCTATACTGTTTGAAACATAGAATTCATGGCCAAACCCAGCCTGGAGACTTGCATTCTGAAATGTTAAACACATATGTGCTTCCTATCCCTAAGTAGCTTTAAGGTACCAGATCCTGTTTGATCTAAGAAACTAAGTAGGGTCGTCCCTGGTTAGATGGGAGCCCACCATTAAATGCCAGGTGCCGTAGACTATGTTTCCTTGCCTAAGAAAGCCCTATGAAGTTCATGGGGTCACCGCAAGTTGGTTTGAAGAAACATGCACCCACATGGGCTTCTGCTAGCCCTATATTTGTGCTAGCAGGTAAGAGCATTGTGTATTATGTGGCCACTGTATATGCATCCCTTTCTAAATGAATCCTCTAAACTAGTTCTAGAACATGTAATGCTGGTTATTAATCTGTGGAATGTTACCGTCTTTGGAAGGCATTGTGTTTCCTTCACGATCAGAACCAGTTAGCTCTGCTTCTCATGAATATGTAGTCTACTAGGTAGACTATCTTGAATGGTTGATAGAGCGTAGCTTTTCAGTGCTCATTTTTGTTAAGGAGGTGAGAAGTGTGTGGAGGGACTGTTTTTGATGGCTAGGTTGTGAACAACATAGATCTGCACTAATCAGTCAAGAGAGTTAGCATGCTTTTGTTGTTGCTGTGTGTCTTCAGTTCATTTCCAAATTATGATAGCTCTATGACAAACCTATCATCCTGTTTTCTTTGCAGGATTTGTTCAGAGGAAGTTTGCTATTGCCATCCTCTGAAGATGAGAGAGTGTGACTTTGCAAGGTCACTCAGTGGGTTTCTGTGGCTCAGTGGGGATTTGAAACCTAGGTTTCCAGAGTATAACAGCCTTATCATACCGTACCTTAATATCGTGTTGTTCCATTGGAACTCCACTATAGCAATTCCCATAAGGGTATCAGGTTATTAATGCTCTCTGTTGCACACTTTTGACATCTGTGGATGAATAGTGCCATTTGCATTGTTCTTCCTTCCACATTACAGCATCATTGCTAGTCTTTTTCTTCAACTCACACCTCATGATTAATCGGTCTGGAGGTTATTGGACAGAGATATCCTTGGGAGTAGCTGAGGCAGAGACAGCCTGGGAATGCCCACGCCATGCCCACTACTGGATCAGCTATGGAGGGAAGTGCTATGAGGAAACTGAACTCCTGTAGCTAACTGGATTGTTGTGGGAAAGCAAGTCATTAATGGATTATTTACAGCATGAAAAAAGGGCACATTTCAAATGGATTACTGTGCAGTAGCTGCTGGTGAGCAACAGCGGTATGCAAGAAGTCTGATCCTGAACAAATAATGCATTGCTCTGACAGTATGACACCTTGGTGTGAGAAGGCCCTAAGTCCAACCCTTAAACCGCTACACTGTTCTGGCTGTCAGGATGCTTTTAGTCAGATATTAATTGAAGTTTGTTAATGTTACATTGTCAGTGCAAAAGGGCGGGATTTCACCTCATTACCTTCAGGATTCATTTTAGCATGTAAATCAAACTGGTCCTGATACTAGAACTTGTTAGGCCTCGATGAGGACTAGGAAAAGAAGAGATTCATCATGTCAGCATTTTAAGATTGAGATTATATTGTTTTGTAAGGTATGGGTGGAACTATTAAATAAGGATGAGGCTGATGGTAGTGATAAGTATGAAAATGGGTGAGACTGTTATACAGCATGCTAGGCTTCTGTGGCAAATAGTCGTGATTGTCCTCGATGTGAGTTGATTAAAGTGTTCTTCAAAGGCAGAAGACTCATAAGCAGTTGCCTTATTGGGGAGACATTGTATTGAGAACTAAAAGAACATTGAAGTTCACAGAAAGGTACAGGAAGGAATAGTCATCCATCTTGGACAATTCCAGATGTGAAGTTCACAGCAGCCCCCCCAACAAAAATTGGCGTAAAACTTCCATATCTAGTAGTTGCCTTAGTTCTAACTTGCATTGTTAACAAAGTGTTAAGGTTCGCAGTCGGCTTAAAATCTGTAGGGTACAGATATTTACAAGGAAGAACTTTCCTGCTTTGATTCATCTCAGTTTTATTCATTACTGAATCCCTCTTGAGTCTGATATTTTGAAATCAGATAAATAAAAATTCCCTCTCCTTGTTAGCTATGTAAGCCTCGCCTGCAGTTCTTAATCAGACAGGGCAAAAAAGGAATAGATGAAGATCAAAGCTTCTGTGTTCTTGATTTAACAAGGGATTCTGGTCTGGAACAGTCATCCTGTTGTGGGTAGTTTTCCCCCCTCTTTTTGTGTGTTTGCTTTTCAAATCAATTAAAAGTGCGCTTCCTCACTGTCAAGTGTATATTCAAAGTATATTTAAAAAAGTTAACCTGGAGGAATGCATCTAAAAGACTGCAAAGGATTAGAACTAGTCTCTGATATTTAGATAAGACTGTTTATAGAGAAAATTCAGAAATGATAGCTTGCCCTTAAAAGACAACTGTTACCATGGGAATCTTTTTCATCAGAGGGGCCAAGTTCCTATTAGGTAACTGTTTGGAAGCTGTGTTCTGGGGAGGACCGAAAGGCACAGGATGTCATCAGAGCAAAGTTGGTGGGACCAGATGTAAATCCTATCCATTTGTCCCAGTGCAGCCACTTTCAGGCATGCACAGTTTTCTTAGGCTGCAAGTTGGAATCCTTGTTCCATACAAACCCATCTTTAAATAACCTCTTATCTCTAATCACATACAGGAAGTAAGAATAGAGGAAGCTCTGCTGCTGGATGGGGAATTTGTAGAGACTAGACTAGACCCATGGGCTACTCATGTAATGTTAAGAGTATTCCTGTAATTCTGTCTCCTGTAACAATGCCGTAGAACAAATGTTATCTCCAGTACACAAACCATTCTTCTCAGTCTTAGTTGCTGACTTTAGAGATGCCCCTGCTTCTTTGACCTGTAAGTTGTAAATTCCATGTGGGGGAAAAGCAGGGTATTAAATAAATAAATATCCATATTGCTCCATTAGGAGACTGAAAGTCGAGCTATAATATACCTCCCAACTGTCCTGATTAGTCTGCTTTTGTCTGACTTTTTCAGATGTTTAAAAATATCCTGGTTTTTTTCCCCCTTCCAATCACTTGCATTCAGTTAACTCAGCAAGGGAGGGAGAGAAAAGGATACAATGAAATCTTTCCCTTCCCAGGAGTCTCAAACAAAAGCAAACAGCTGCAGCCTCTCCTAGTTTGTGTGTTCTTCCTCATAAATAACTTTTGCCACTTTGACCACACTCTGATGTTGCTTGGCCATATGTGTGCATATTTGTGAAATGATGGAAGGTATGCTATAAAATCAGGTAACAGTTATTCTGTGTTAAAAAAAAGTAGTCTATTGTGAAACTGTAATGGCTGTGTGTGTGTGTGTGTGTGTGTGTGTGGTCAGCAGTTACAAGCATGCTTACCTGGAAAAAATGTAGGTTATGTTTAGATCATGGATGAACAAGAACAAATAATGTGAATTGGGGCCTAGGTAATCAGAAAAGAATCATGCAATGTATAGTTGTGTCTAAAATATTCTACGGATAGCAAAATATTATTTCAGCTGATATAATAGGAAGATTTGACATCCTGGATTTGATAAAGATTGTAGAGGGAGCAGCTGGGCTTGGAATTGTACTTTTCGTTTTATATCATAAGCTTCTTGGAGAAGGAAATTGTCTTCTTGTACTCTTGTAAAATCTCATATGCATCAGTGACACTTTATAAATAACTATAAGCCATGAATGAACTAAGTAGGACCATTTCCAGAATGAACTGAGTGGGACCATTTTCAGTTAAGTGTTAGGCATAGGCTTTCCAAGTGGTAATTGGAGATTGCATTTTGCTAGCTACTATGCATATAGTACTGCTGAGAAATCTGGTTGGTTACCCAAGGACTATTTTGGATTTATAATACCCTCCTTCACATTACAGCTACCCTGTCTGTTTTTCCTTCTAATAACATGTAGACTAGCCCTGAACTTTTTAAAAACTTCTTAGTGGTTTGGTAGGAGTAGGAAGGAAATCAACTCATTTGAATTGTGGGGCTAGAAAAGAGTTTTGCAGGAACCATGGACTGCTAAAAGGACAAATAAATATCCTAGAACAGTGGTTCTCAACCTGTGGGTCCCCAGATCTTCATGGACTTCAGCTCCCAGAAGCCCCAGCCACGATGGTCAATGCTCAGGGCTTCTGGGAACTGAAGTCCACAAACATCTGGGGACCCACTGGTTGAGAACCACTGTCCTAGAACAAATCAAGCCTGAACTCTTCCTGGAGACCAACATGACTAAAATGAGATTGTCTTCTTTGGACATACCGTGAGAAGACATGACTCACTAGAGTAAACAATAATGCTTGGTAAAGTAGAAGGTGAGAACCAGCTTGGTGTAGGGGTTTGAGCATCAGACTGTAGCCCTGGAGACCCCACTCGGGCTATTTGTACATCGTACACTCTCAGCCCTTAGAAAACGGCATGATGGGTTTATGTGAGGGTTGCCATAAGCTGGAAGCAGCTTGAAGACACATAACAACAATGTGGAAGGCAGCAGGAAAAGAAGAAGACTTCATTACAAATAGATAGACTCAGGCCCTTTGCACACGGGGGGGGCGTGAAACGCGGGGAAACGGGGCGGCGCACGCGGGAACAGAGCTTACCTCGATCTGTTGCCATGGGGAGCAGTGCGCGTTCACCACTCTACATGGTGGCGGCGCCCAAAATGGTGGCTGGCGGCTTCCGGCAGCTCTCTACCAATCGGAGAAGCGCACCAGCTGGAAGCCTGCCCCCTGGCAGCTCTGCAGGGACACGCTTGCGCGCCCCTGCAATTCCCCACAGGGCGCTGCGACAGGCTAGTGCGCGCGTGTTTCGTAAAGACCACATGAAATGTGGTCTTTATAACACGTGGTGCCACCCCCTGCGGCCATGCAAGGGCGGTTTGAGGTGGGGAAACTCCACATTTCTAGCCGCCCTAGCACACCTCACGGTTAGACGACCTCCGAGTGAGGTCGTCCTCCCGTGCCCCCCCATGTGGAAAGGGCCTCAATCAAGGGAGCCACGGGCCTGATAGAATATCTTTCATTCATAAGGTCACCATACATTGAAGTGGACTTGATGGCAGTTAACAGTAATAAGGAGCAGGATGACTTTAAGTGGGCTCAAAAGAAGGATACAGCTTGTGTTATGTAGTAAATATGCCAGCAAAGGGAGTTTATGCAAATTATTTTCAGTAAGCAGAGCTAGGGTATTTATTGGGAAATCGGTTCATTGTAAAATTCTTGCAGATGCGGTTCTCTCGTTAGCTTTGGTGTCAGACACTAAACCTCACTGTACAAAGGCTGGTGTGTGCAAACGGTGACTGTGCTTTGAAAATACAAAGGCAATATAGCTCTTATGTTCTTGTAAAGGATTTGTTCAGGACCTACTGTCAAGTCAGATTGGTACACAAAGTAGTAGAGTGAGAGTTTATTTTCTAAGAACAGCTAATTCTCACACATAGCATGGTATATTGCTATTGCTTTCCAAAACATTCTCAGAGATATACAGCAAATCTGCCTTCAGTGCAATGACGAAGACTCTCATTTCTGACCAACAGACATATAATGGAAGGTCTACATAGAGCTTGTTCACTTGCTGCTCTGTTCACATGAGTTGTGCAAGAAAATGAGGACTCCCAATCATGGAGAGACAGTTTTAAAATGATGAAGGCTCTTGGCAGTTCTTCCACTGGAACCATGGTTTTCTGGAGCGGGAAGAGTGTGTGTGTGATTCTTCTGACTTCACACACTGAAGAAGGTTATACTGTCAAGGGTATAGGGAGTATCTAAGACAATACGGTTCTATTGTATGTTCCAGGGTTCAGGACTATTAAGCCAGAAAATATCTATTCAAATTTGTTAATGTTAATGATCCTATAAGGATTTGCCTCCATTGTGTGATACTCCTATAGTATTGTACTCTTCTTCCTTCCTTCTGTTGCGGAGTCCTTTGCTTCCTCTACCCCAATCTTTCTGTTTCCTGAGACATGGAAGATAAATTTGTTTGGCTCACATATTGACATGAAGTGATGTAATGGCTTTCAGTGACCTAATATATGAACTGAAATACAATTAACCTTAACTTTCAAAATACTCTGAATTTTGCAGTACAGTTCTCTGGTCAACATTGAGGAAAAACTATGCATAGAAAGCACATATTGGGAGAAATGTGTACAAACATGTATACCATTTTTCTGTGCAAATGTCCAAATGCATGCATTAGTACATACCAAAATGTCCATATTAAAAAAAGCATATACAAAAAATGTAAATTTTCAAGCAGTCTTTTTAGCAGTAAAATTAATTTGCAAGCTAATGTTGGACAGAATGAACTTGTGCGTCAGAAACTTTGAAAGCTTTAGAAGCTGAACAGATTTAGCCATCTGTACTTTTCAAGAGGTTTCTGGAAACTCTATAGCTTCCCCACTGGTGGCTAATATTGATCTGGGGGCAAGGCAGAGAGCAAGAGTACAGTAGACCTTTTGGTCAGCCCAAAAACTTTACCTGGGAATTCCCATAGGGTTATAGTTTAATGCATGACCTTTCAAGACATTGAATAAACTTTCAGTCCATTCTTTTGGTTAATGATCATTGGCACACAAATGGAATCTATGCTGGGTATCCATTACTTCCCAAGTTTAAGAAACACTATGGTCTTAATTTCTGTATGTTCATTTGGAAAATATGTAAACCAATCTGTAGCTTGAGTTGGATATAAAATAAAATATGAAACAATTGTTACCCACTTGTCAACATCAGGAGTAACTAATCTGTTAGTGGCATATACACTGAGGTGCGTTCTCCTTTTCATAGATTAGGGGTATAAAATGGGTATATATCTGATTAAGCATGTACCTGATATATGATAAAAGTATTTTGTAGAATGGTGTTCTTAAGTGAAATCTACGAAAAAATCAAAATCAAAATCTCTGCTGTAATAGAGTCATCTTGGTGAGTCTGGAAAGGCTTCTCTTATCTAATAATTCAAAGAGTTCCAGTAACCAAGGCATCTGATTTTTTTTTAATGGCTGATGGATTAAGTAGGCTTTATCCTTCCTGCTTTTTGTGGCAAGTGTACCCTCAGTTGAGCATGAGTGACTGATCTTCCTTCCAGCTCTGACAGCTACTTGGCTGAAATATTCTACATGTTTGTGTTGAGTACTGGCTGGTCCCACAAGAGAAAATGGTGGTGGATGGGCTTATTTAGCAAAAGTCTTTCTTTGTTTTTGTTTTTTAGCATGCTGGGGCAGAAGGATGTTGAGGCAGGCGAATGGACTTTCGCCTTTTTTCCTCTGATTTGTTGTTCACAAAGGGGTTTTATAGGCAGCTGCTGTTTACCTTGCCTGTTGTAGACAGGCACATGACAGCTACAGTAGTGTCAGCTAGGGTGCAATCCCATTCTTTCCATCCCCATCTTAAGCAAAGTCTGTGGGCCTTTCTGCACTAAGATAGTCTGAGAGGAGCTAAGAAGAGACAAAGGGCTTTTCCACACTACACTAAGTGCTATTTTAATGCTTGCAACATCCTGTGGTCGTTCTGGGGTTTGTAGTTTACTGAGCTCTCTGGCGGAGAATTCTAAATGCCCCTCCCAAAACTGCAAAACGCAGGATTCCACAGGATGTTGAAAGTGGAATAATAGCACTATAACACTGTGTGTAGTGTGGAAATGGCCTGTGTGTTTCTCCAGCCCTCCTTCACCATCCTCCCAATGTCAGTGCTGCTCAGCTAGACAGAAGACAATGAACAAAAGTGGTGCTACGCAGATGTAAAAAGACTTTGTGAAAAAGAAGGTTCTTTGTCAGAGACTTTATTAACTGAGGTATGTCTACATGTGTATCTCAGAGTATGTATATCTGTAAACTGAGAAGGAATAGGAAATTCTTGGAAAAGTTTGCATTCTACATCAACGCTATCTGTCCTGCAATGTTAAATCTACTAACACAACTGAATATCCACATACTCCTTTCCTTGATGTCCTCATTATTAAGAATCACAAAATTGTCACAGATGTCCACAATAACCTCACTAATGCTCATGCTTACCTGGATTGAAGATTCTGCCATTCAAAGCAAGTTAAAAGGAATATTATCGCAGCTGGGCTCTAAGAAGTAGACACATCTTTAGCACTAGAAGAAGCTACTGTAAAAGGACCAGCAAACTAAAGCACAGTCTGCTTTAAAGGAGATAACCTCTGAGAGCAACTATCATTTTGAGATGAAATTTCTACAAGAGACATGACTCAAGCAGCAACCAATAACTGCATTGCATTTGTGATAGATTTCCATCTAGCACAGAGGAATTTATCCATTGCTAACAAATTTAGAACATTTGGCTAGAGCAATCAGCAGGCCTCCAGTTAAAGCTTTCTTCCAGCCACCAAATCTGAGAAGACTGCTGGTAAAAGCTGTTTTGAAAACACTGGTCAGCAGAATTACTCCCTTGCAATTTAAAGTATTGCATCACATGTAAATACCTTAAGCAGACTGTCACTTTTAGGAGCATGGTAACTGCCAGCACCTGCTATATTAAACTACACATCACTTGCTGATTCTGCAATCTTATTTATATGATTGAATTTAGACATATAGGATGTTGTCAGTAATATGTGGGCAAAACTACAACAGTCCTGTGTACCGGCTTCAGGAATTATACATCAGCTATTCTAACCAGAAAGCTAGAGCAATCACTGGCCAGGCATTTCAGCTGTGGACATAGCAGCCTCTCTGATTTGTCCTTGTTCGGCATTGAGGAACCAATTTCCTTCAGACACTTTGGATAAAAGCTCCTAACACCACATGATCTCAACGTAGAGGATAATGCTGTTATCTACTAAAAATGCTGATAACACAGTGTTCTAAACTGTCACCTACTGTATAACTCAGTTTCATCTTTGGCAACTGAAGAAAATAGCATCCAGGTCATTTTGCTCTCAGTATAGATTTTTAAATTCTGTTTGTTAATTGCTTTAATAAATATAAATGGTGGCATATTGGAATGTAGTTTTAGACCTGGACTAGAAAGATCTGGTTCCATGACTTTCCTTTCTCTTAAACCATCAGGCTTTTCAAATCATCTCAGTACAGAGTAATGTAGGTGAGACTATTCCATTTTATCCTCACAAGGTTGCTGTAGGGATGAAATGGAGTATCATGTATGCTCTTCAGAGTTTCTAAGAAGATGAGAAGGATATAAATTCAGTAGACTCCAGCTGTTGAGTAAATCTAAACGTAGCTTTTCTACCCAATGTACTTTTGCAGCTCATAGGGAAGCAGTGGTGAAAAGAAAGTTTCCATTGCAAAGTCAAATGCTTTCACAACCGGAATCCATACGTCATTGTGGGTTTTCCGGGCTTTGAGGCCGTGTTCTATTAGTATTTTCTCCTGAAGTTTCACCTGCATCTGTAGCTGGTATCTTCAGAGGATCTTTCTGTTGAAAAACCCGCCAGGGGCATTACCAGCAATAGGAAAAACATCACAGCCAACACGAGGCAGCAGGCTAACAGTCTTTATTGCGGGCAATAGATCAAGTAGCAGACTATTAAGTTACAGCGCAGCGAGCCATCTCCTCGCCCAGAGCAGAGAGGGACAGGAAACAAGAAAAAGGCACAGCCTGTTCAAAAACCGTGTTTTTAAGTATACATATTCAATAACAAGGCGTTCCCTTAACCATAACAATGTTGCGGCTACAGGCAGCAGAAGACCTTGAATACGTTTAGGTTTCACATGGGAAGCGTTCACAGAAAGCTAGACTAAACAACTACAAGCAGCTTTGCGTTCTCACCCTCTAGTGGTGGGAAAATATGAAGCCAGGAGTAACAACAGGTCCCATCATGCTACTCAACCTGTGACACTTTCCTCTGAAGATTTCCATTGTTCATCAGAGGCTTGATGCTGTTTAGTTGAATACCAGTGGTGGGCATTGGCAGAGACTTGGTGAGTGAGGGTACTGCTGGCCATGTTGGAAGCAGAAACTCTTTATTTTAGGAGATGTGGCCATAGGAACTCTTGGGGCCTTAAAATGATCATCTGGATGCTTTCCCCACTTCATTTTCTAGACAGTGTGGCTGGAATATTTGTATATGCACGCTATTTAAAATTCCTTTTTAAAGCCTCAAATTCAGCCCCAAATAACAATTAGGCTCTGTACTTCTCAACATCCTACCACCAGCACGTAACCAGTCTCCTCTGATTTCAGAAAATAAGCAGGGTCAGAGCTTGGATGGGAGGCCACCAGGGAATACCAAGGATCTCCAAGTAGAATTATGAAAGAATCCTGTCTGAAATCCTGGTGAGCCATTGCCTGTCAGTGTTGACAGTACTGAAATATATGGGTCAGTGATCTGACCTAGGATAAGGCAAGCCTCTGTTTCCCCTGTTTTGTTTCTGTGATCCGTAGTGGCTTTGGGCACTACACATATTAAATAGATGTGGAGCTAGAAGCATGTCAAAGAGAATTTGGAGAGCCTGATTGTGGGTTAGCATTGTTGCAGCCTTTTCTGAAGTACATTTTAAAAAACCAATATTTGTGCACACATAATGCAGCCATCTAATTTAAAATGAAGGTGAGCTAAGGCCGCCATAAAATTCTCAGAAATGTATCCCTCTCCTCCAGTGCAATTGAACTCTTCCCTCTGTTTTTCTTTTTAAGGTAAACAGTCCTGAAAAAGTGTATGTGAAATTCCGTGTGAAGTCACTAGAAAATCTTCATTTACTTTCTCATCTCACTCCCTTTGCATCTTTAGGGGAAATTAAAACATGAATGGTAGTGAAAACAATTATTTAGATGCACTCCATGCATCTAGTAGTAAAGTTTAAAATGTTCCGAGCCAGTACAGTACTATATATGCATGCAGAATTCACATGTTGCTAATGGGTGACCAAGTAGCTGTGTAAGTGTGACACAGAGTTAGCCTGTGCACAGACAAAGGTGGGTACTGGGGTGCTTTTACAGGAATTGTATCAGTTGGCTCAAAAGAAGGCAGGCAGTATAACCTGCAACATGTTTTTTTGGCTCATAGTTTCCAGCGGCCATAGCCAGCATAGCCGAATCTAAGCATTATTGGAGTTGAGATCTAAAAGCATCTGGAGATTCTAGTCATCCATCCTTGTAATAAAGAAAAAAAGATGACTGGAATTGTTATTGCATTAAAACGGGCTTGTTTATGTTTTATTACCAGCTTTTCTGTTTCTAGAGTTTGCACATTTATTGTTGAGTACCACTTACACAAGTCTGTTTCTCTTCTCCCTGCAAATTCATTATAGTCCTGCTTGGCAGCCTGCTCCATTTTTACAGCAGTCTTGATATTGTTGTTTTATTGTTCAGGGGGTTGCAGTTGGATGCCAGCTGTGTCACTGACATATTAGCCAGATGCCACCTTAATTGTAACCCAGCCTTTTCAAGATCATTCTTTCTGTGAGCACTCTCCTCCTCTCTAATGGAGAGGAAGAGCATCTGCTTAAAAAGGGGCTTGTTTAAAGGAGCATGTGTGCACAAAAACAGCACCCCTTGAAACTGGGAAGTAATTTGATACAGTTTGGAAATGGTCTTGAATCTCTGTTCCTAATGATGTGTTTAGATCAGTGGGATATATTTTCTGCTTTTGAAACCTATACTTCATATATTTCCCTGTTTTTTCTATATACTCATATCAGACTTCCTTTATTGTGACCTGTTGTAATGCACTATTAATACTGAGTGCAAAGATCCAAATTCAGTGTGCGTTAAATTGGCTTTATTTCTTGTAAATGGGAAATTGGGATATTAGCCAGTCTGGCATTACAGGCTGAAAAGTAGCCTTTTAATCTCCCCTTCCAATACCCATTAGCTAAAAATTTATTAACTTTTTTGCCTCTTGTCTTCCATTTAAACCACATTCTTTTAAAATGTGGGGAAATATAATTTGGAGCATCAGTATGTTCTGTCCCGTCTAATAGGTTGAATTGCAATCCATCTGTTTAGCTGCATGGTCTGATGGATAAGCTGAGCAATTTTTCACCATTTATTTTAGAGCTGGTAAGAATACTCTCTCCTGGACCTATTCCAAGGCTTCTGATGGGAAAACTTCATATCTGGAGTCCCTTGTCCAGCAAGAGTGGATAACTGAGTTAATAATCCACAGATAGCCATTTTGGTTAAAAAAATTATAACAACAAAGATTAAATACCAAATCAAAATTTTAAAATGTGTGTGTATGTTATGACAGCAAGTAAATGCAAGGTTGACTGACTTTGCCAGAGACATATGATTAGAGCTTAGAAAAATTACTTAATTCCTGGCTTGGGAATTCTGGTAGCTGAACTCCCAAAAACAAAAGAAGAAAAAAAACATTTGCAACCTCTGATTGTATGTTGCAATTAACTCAGTAGTTAAGAAAAAGGCTTTCCATATTCTGAATTTCATGCCCTTTGCTGCTACAGAAAAAAAGCTAGATAGTTGCTGCCTGTATTACCAGTGTGATATGAACTACAGTGAAGCAGATAGTAGCTGCCTTAATCATTTGTCATTTCCCTTGTCTGGGATTTTTGCAATTTTCCTTAAAATCTCATGTCTTAGGGTACACTGCTTACTCTTGATGCAGACAGCAGTGGCTCATGGGGCTTAGAGCCTTTTAATTGGTTTTGTTCTGCCTTTGTTTTGGTTTGAGCCTTTTGTTTCAGCAAGTTTCCGATTAGTTTCACCCCACTATGCTCACTAAGGAGATGAACACATCTGGGGAAGAGCTATGAGATGCAAGTCAAGCAAATAGAGAATGAGTTGAATCCAGAATCCACTGAATTTAAATTAGTCAACTTCAGTTCCACTGACTCAAATCTCAGTCAGACCCAATAAATGTACCTTTGTTGTTGTTTTTTATTTTTTTAAAAAGAGTTTTTGAGCCTGCTTTGTGACTAAAGAACTTAAGAATTGTGTGTTCTCCATCTTTGATATAGGCAAACATTTTAGGATATACAAACTTGACCCTTAAGCTTGACTATGCAATCATCATTTGAAACATCTTACACCCTCCGCTAAATTAATAGATGTATACTCTCCACGTTCTGTGTTCAAAGTGTAGAAATCTTCTTTCAAGATTAGCCTGTTAGTGACATGAATAAGATTGTATGTCTGCCAAGAATCTGGAATGTCTCCACTACTGAAAAAACAAGGAGTGGTTGTTTGGATAAAAAGCCTAGATGCTCATCTGCTTGATTAGCTGAACTTTCATATGTAATCTTCATCACAACTTTTCACTTCTGCATGGTTTTATAAGTGTCCTACGGAGATTAAGAGCTGCCTAAACAATTTGTTAGGAAAGAAACTGACATGCATGTCTCCTTGTACGTTCTCATAGCCTTGGGGAATGTTCAGTGAGTTGAGGCACATGTGAATTTCTGTTGCCACTGAATATGATTCCTTCATGTAATGTTACTTCTTTGCAGTATAGGAGTTCAACACAACTCACGTTTCACTTAGAGCTGCGTATTACATAGGGGCGTTTGCATGTCATATTGAACAGATCCAGATGAAACTAGTCTGTCCCACTGAAGTCTTCTACTGTGCTAAAAGTATGGAGCTGATTTGGGCATGTGTGCAGTTCTCACACTCATCATCCGCATGGACTCCTGATTTTGAAAGCTTTAAAGATTAATGAATGGAGTCTGCTTGTAGATTGAACTCAGCAGTCTGTTTTAATGGCAGAGTGCTGGTGGGCTTGGTAGCAAAGGGCTCTCTCCTGAACAAGCAATTGGACTAACTTTATAAAGAATTTTTACAGAAACATACAGTGGCAGCAGTTGAGCAACAGAAGGCTATAGCATACAAGAAGGAGCAAGCACTCTTTCCAAACTGTGTACATCACACTTGTTCTTTGTTTCTTATTTCTGTGTTTTATAAGTTGCCATATCAGCAGAGCGTACCAAGGTGTTTTGGAACATGACTGAGAATGTTTTGTACATGTTTAACTTAACTGGCAATCTCTATGAACTTAAAAGATTTTCTGTAGCTCAGTTAATGGTCTTCAGCCGGGTTCTACTTCAGTTAGGCCTTATAGTTACTTTCTGACTTTTTTCTTCCACTCTTTCCCCAGCCTCTCAGTATTTCAGAAGTGGGAAACATGCCAGATGTTATTGGACTGCAGTTAGCCTCTGCTGTCATAGCCAATCATTAGGAATGCTGGAGGTTATGGTCCAAAAACATCTGGAAGGCCACATGATTCCTACAGCAAGTCTAAAATGGGCTTCTACCCATGTTTGTGTGAACATTAGATGATTCTGCCTGTTCTTGCTTTATCAGGATTCCCTGTTGTAAAGATGCTTCAGTTCACATTTACCTAAATGTCAGTAGAAGCTTCTTTCAGACTATTTCCCTCTAGTATGTGAAGGTTCAGGATTTAGGGGATGAAGATGTGGTGACATGCAGGGCTACCCTTGTCCCCTCCTCACTTTTAATCCTCATGTTAGGCAAATGAAGGATTGCATAGAAGTTCCCTTACACTGAGCTAAAGAGAGTGTGCTGGAGTTTCTTCCCCCTTTTATATTAATGACACCTTTGTGAGATAGGTAAGGTTGAAAAAGCGTTGCATAGTGAGCTTCATGCCTCAGTGCTGTCTTGAGTCATATATTCCAAGTCCCAATCTAGGTTTTATTAAACCACGCTGGGATGTTCTGTTTACTCAGCTGAAAGGCGAAATGGTGGATTAAAATTATCTGTGAGAATCTACTAACCTAATAGTTTCTTCTCCCAATAATCTGCAATTAGAGTGTTCTACTATGTTGCACATGTGTTAATACAGTCTTTTTTTCCCTTTCAAACAAATGATCAAAATCCAGTTGCTAGTCATAGCCAAAGTAGACCCATTTGATCTATATGGTGTATATGAATTCTGACTTAACTATTCAGTAAGTGATTCAGTGGGTCTAACCTAGGTGGGACATACTAGTTGTATAATGTTATAATGTAAACTTGTAATAAATCTGAATTATGTATGTACATCTCCAATTCTAATTAAATATGTCCTGAAAGGTATGATAATAGTTTGGATAAAAAGGCTAGATTGGGAATGGGAAGTAGACAGAAAAATGATCAAAAATGGGATTCTCCTGATGTGAACTTTTGGACATATTTTCATGAAAAATCCATGTGAGAGTTTTGTTTAGAACATGGCATTTTCTGTGGAGAGAACAAGTTTTCTGTGCAGAAAGTTGAATTTTCCATATTTTGTATTTCTGTATTCTGTAGAAAATAATGATTTTTTTTTTGCAAAAGAGCACCTTTTTTTGCAATAGAACACAAATTTCATAACTAATCTTCATCCCAACTATTCTTTGTGTGTGTGTGTGGTTCAGCAAGCCTCCTTTGAATGTTATAAGAGGGATTCTGGGGTCTTGCCAGAGGAGAGGACAGGTATGTATAAATCCAGTGAGACACTTGGGTGATTTACATACCCATAAATTAGTATGTTTATTAATGCAACTGAATACAGCAGGCAAGGACTTCCAAACAAGGCTTTTATTATACAATCTACTTTCCTCATTCGCGTATTTTTACAGGGGTGGTCTTCCATTTGTAGTTCTCTCACGTTTTTCCACTGCTTCTTCTATCTTCCTTTTACATCAAAGAAGGTCCGTTAAGGAGAGAAGACAATATGGTAGCACTAGGAGCAGGCTGTCTGGAAGCACCCCAAGTCTTCTGTTTGTGGGTAGTTCTCCAGTTAAATCCACCTTTCATTGTAAAATTAAACTTTTCATGTACACTAGCCTTTTGGCTTTCCTCTGTGGAAGAAGAGAGACTGAGACCATTATATTTGGATATGCTTTGAATGATTTTCTTTTTGTGGAGTCATTTAATAATTTGAATATTAAAAGGTTTCATGTTTTGTGTTTGATCACAGATGTGCTCATGTTGTTAGCAGCTTTTCTCCCTTTAAGGAGATCTGTTCCATATATTTCTAGAGAGTATGAATTTCCCTTCTGGAAAAACGTGAGAAGCATGTGTAGTTGAAGACCATACTTGCATATTAAATGGTAATATATTTGAATTTTTCCTTTAATAAAGAGACTGTATCTAAATGTATTTGTTTTTATTTTTTTCCCTCAGGACTTGCATTTGCACAACGTGAAGTTACCGTTCAAGAAGGTCCTCTGTACCGTACTGAAAATTCGCACATCACCATCTGGTGCAAAGTTAGTGGCTACCAAGGACCATCAGAACAAAATTTTCAATGGTCCATATATCTCCCATCTGCCCCAGAAAGGGAGGTACAAATTGTCAGCACCATGGACCCATCCTTCCCTTATGCCATCTACACTCAGCGTGTCAGGAGTGGAGAAATCTATGTAGAGAGGGTCCAAGGGGATTCAGCTCTACTGCACATCACAGAGCTCCAGGACAGAGATGCTGGCGAATATGAATGTCACACACCCACCACTGATGAGAGATACTTTGGGAGCTACAGTGCGAAGATGAAACTAGTGGGTAAGTTGCCTTATTTTTTCAGCACTTTATTATGCTGGTGTGGAGACATCTTGAGTAGATCAAGGTAGCAAATAAAGTATAATTACAGTAAACTGTGAAGAATTGGATTGAATCAGTAATGATCCACTTATTGGGTAACATCAAAAGGTGCAGATGAGACTGTGGTATTGGAGTGGATGAAGAAGAGCAAACAGGATTAGCGTAGATGAGGGAAAACAAGATAACATGGTTTTGAAAGCTGGCCAGTGTTTAAAGCCCGTTCCTGGATGGCACTGCGGTTCTGTGAATGGATATTATGTAACTTAAGGGTGCTGCTAAACTCAAAGGTATCTGAAAAAGCTAGAATAGTCCTACAGACCTTTAAGAATGCCATCATTTTAGCCTTTCTTTAAGAATGTGACTAGCTAGTACAGTGTTTTTCTTTCTTGTGACTACACACCTGACAGATGTACACACTTACAATTTTGTAATCTTCATCTTTTTAATGCACTGGCCCCATAAAGCAGCTTATAAATACTTGTATGAGTTAATAGATAAATAAGCTTCAAGACAAATATCTCCTAATGCACTGTGAGGACAGTGCAGGTTTCTTGTGAGATACGCCAAACTGCTTCTCCAAGAACATTTCTGCAGTTTTTCTGCTTGTCTTTCAACGGTAGTATTACTGGTTCACTAAAGGTTGAGTAAATAATTATCATAGTCATTCTGAGAATTCTTTCCAAGTTAGGAGCATAAATCCCTATACTAAAGAAATACAGCTGCATAAAATTTAACTGAGGCAGATTGATTGGATTGTATATTGCTAGTTTTAAAACAGTTTAGCTGTTTTCATTTTAGTTTCTGGACCTGATTCAAATTGCCTGTTCTTACTTCTAAAGCCCTAAGTGACTTGAGGACTTAAGGAGCACCTCCTATTTCAGTGTACCTTTGCCTTAAGTCAGCCTTCCTGTATTGCCTTTTCTAAGTGCTGCCAAGAAATGAAGTAGATGGCAGTGAGCAAGAGGGCCTTTTTGGCCACAGCATCACAATTACCTTCTTTGCACTGACTGTTTGTGTTGCTGTATACAACATAGACTTTCCTTTTCCCCCATGGGCCTTTTAGTTTGCTATACGTGTTGGTTTATTTATTATTGTTTTTATGCACCTGAGGTTTGTAAAAGGCTGTGGTGTAATTTTTGATGGGCAGTATGAAAAAGCATGTTTACTTTATGCCTGTTACTTTTGTGGGTTTTTAGTGAAAGTTAACAGTACTCCCACAAGTCAGTACCTATGATTAATGCTTTGTACTATTTTACAAACCAAACCTTAGAATTTATTCTTGAAGCCAAAATGGTTTTTGAGCTTTTATGATCTCGTTTGACCAATTATGATTTTTCAGGTAGATTGTTCTCAGGTTTGGGAGCAAATAGCAGGCTAAAATAGGAGTTCTCAAGGAAAAGAGCTGCTTTAATGAAGAAAGCAGATCCCTAGAAATTCAAGGTAATAAAGAAAGTATGGATAATGTGGAGAGTAGTGTTAAATGGAAGTTTACACTCCCATCCATTGAGATGTAACTGGGGTGGGGCAGAATGCAGTTTCCAGTTGTTTAATAATTTAGCTTAAATCCAAATTGGTTTTAATTAAATACTTGGGAGTAGGAAAGAAAAAGTGCAAGTATATAAGCAGAAAAAGAAGGAAGCCCCTGAGATCAGGACATGGGAGAGAGGTGTTGAATAATAGAATGTTTCTGGACTAAGTGAAGGACGGAGGCAGCAATAGATGAAAATGTTTGATAGTAGTTAAAGAAGAAGTCCTGTTGTTGAAGATAATAGTACAGTATGGTAGCAAGCAGTACATTGAATATTAAACTCTTTAGGTTGCAGTATTTACTAGCACTTCAGAAATTATGAGATTTTGGACTCTTTGAAAAGTAATGACCAGAGAGGGTCCAGCTTGAGTTAGACTTCTTTTAATTGAGCCCCAAAGTTCCAGGTTGATAGAAACAGTTTAAAATGACTAATAATACTATTAAATGGATCACAAAAAGAAACATGTCACTAAAGCAGTAATGATGATAATTAAAAATAATGTCACATTCATTTCTACCCACTAAATGTGTACCCGAATTCCTGGGAGTGGAGAAATTATCATTTGTATCTCTGAATTCAAGCTAATGATGTAACGTCCAAATTCTTTGCGTGCAAGGATATCAAATGTACTGATATCTATGTCTTGGGCTAATCTTTGGAGGATTTGTGTTTGATTATAATTAATGTGTCTTCAGTTTGGATGTTAAAGAGTTTTTAAACGGTATCCAAGGGTATAAGTATTTCTCCAAAAACCATTGCCAACATGGCATCTGAATTAGCCTTTAAGCTTGAGTTCTGGACCTCTTGGAATAAGGATATTCTACTGGCCTTTGGGAGGGTCAACCATTTGATTCATTCTGTACCTGTTGAAACTCAGCACATGAATGATGCTACCAGAAGGTACTTCTCACTTGATTATGCAGACTGTTGACAAAGTTTATAAAAAGAGCCAGTGCCTCAGGTGAGCTGCACATGGTAGAGGTTAGATGAATGTAAAAAAGGCCATCCACAAATCTGTTTTTTCCTACTTTTGCTCCTTCAATTAAGAAAAATGCTGCTTGCTTTTAAGGTGATTTCTAGTGATCAGATTTATCGGTGAGGTTTGTCAGTGAGTGTGGCAGGGGACCCTTATTTGTTTCCTTGGAGCTCTTTCCCATCTTAGAATAGTGCCTACTCACAGTGGTGCATGTGGATCATGTTATTACAGTGATTGGATTCTGGTGGTGTATTTCTGCTGATGGAAGCAGTCCCATCAGTAGAACTGGAAGTGGCAGCCCTCCCCACTCCATTCTGTCCCAAAATCTGTTCTGGAGAGATTCTGTTCCTCTGGAGCAGATCTTGAGGATATGTGGATATGAGAGGAGGAGAAAAATCATTGCTTTCCAGTTCCACTGATGGACCTGCTTCTGTCAGTGGATATATACTATTGAATCTTGTATACTGGAACAGGAATTACCCAAGGCAGTTTCAAGAAACCCCCCAAGAAAATGGACCCAAATAGAGAAAGTGCCAAATAGGCTGCTTTGTCGGGAGATCTCTTTGTACATTAAAAACAAACAGTAAGAGTTACAGTTACAGTAATGAAAGAGATTTAATATTAAAGTTTACACCTTGAATAATTATCTAGTTGTGGATAGCTGGCCTGCTCAGACATGTGTTCAGAGTTCCATTAGACATTGTAAGCTCGGGAAGAAATTTCAAGGAATGCTGCTTGTTTTGCAATATATCCAAACATTATCAACTGGAAAATAGATATTCTGAACCTGGCAGTCAAGACCTTTGAGAATGTTTCTAAGATTTATCTTCTTCATCAAGCATATGTGATTAACTAGAAATACACACTCAAGAAGTGCTTCTGAAAGATGAGTGAGTTGCTTCATTTCATTTTCTCAGAAGAGGCACCAAACTTCCTTCTTTCATCAAATTATAAATTTTTAATTCCCTCATTACGTTCTGCAGCTTTTATTTGGCAGCAGACTGGCCCAGGGGACTGTGTGGGAGATGGGATTTTTAGTTTTTCTGAGGGCTAAGAAATGTGTAGGGGGGGTGCATGTAGAGGATTTTTAAACTGCATTTGCTGGTTCACTGTGCCACTTAGTGCTCGTGCAGTTTGTGGTAGACATTTAATTGGTCATATTGTCTTTGTTTGCTGTTATTTAAAGATATGCTTTTGGTGGCTGATTCTGATGTAAAGCTACAGGAAGGCAGAAGTAAAAGCTCTTCTGCTTGGCAGAAGAAAGCTGTTTGAAACAGTATGCTGTTTTCAGGTAATGCTAGTGAAACTGCTAATACACTTGGTCGATCAAGGTATGGCTGCTACTGCATAGACCAATGTCGAGGTTGTATTATTTTAGTAATGGAAGAAGCAGGGAGTAAATAGATGAAGATTCAAGCTTCCAAGAACAGATGTGCCTTGGCTTGATTATCTTTGTCAAACTTTGGTGCTAGTGATTAGATGGAAGTCTCCCCCTACTTTCTTCTCTCATACAACCAATGTTGTATTTTCTCTCTTCTCTACTCATCTTAAAGATCCCAGTAGAAAATGGTTATGTTTAAGTGGGCCTAGAGAGTGTCTTCACTTGAGGGCTGGGGGAGAAAAAAAACATACTAGGTAAGGTGGTATAATTTTTGTCTGCCTGAGATAAGTTTTTTTCACACAGCCAAATTTGAAATGACTTCTACTATCTGAACTGTTGTTTACTGCTTCAGGTTGTTTACTTATGCTTTTAGTCACTGTGGAATGAAAGAAAACTAAGGATGGAATTAAGCAATTGTGAAACGACAGGCCTATTGTGGAACTTAGCTTGGTGCAAACACAGTCTAACAGCTGAATTAACTGCAGAAATGGGTAATATTTGTTGTTGTTTTAAAACTGGTAAAGCCTCTACAGGAAGATATTCATGGCAGACTCTGTAATCCAACCTGTCTTTCAAGAACTTCACTTATTATTTGCTGTATGAGATGATTATTGAATATGACAGGTGTTTAGCATCAACCACATCTAAGCTTGTTGGACTGATCAGCCTTGAGGTCTATTGTGTGGGGCATTAGAATGAAAAACCATGTGAAAGGCATTGTAGTTGATTTCATGCATGTTGGGAAACGTGAACTGAAGTTTTACAGAAACCTATTGTTGTCTTTTGTTTCTCAGCCCCCCTAGACTGTACATGGCAAAAACAACTTCAGTTTGTTGATAGGGAACCTTCATAATCTAAGATACCATTTTCTTCAAGTCATAGCAAGTTCAGAAGCAGTATTAATAGGAGAGAAGTAGGCTTCTTTTGCTCAATAAACAAGAACTCAGGGAGCATGGCCCCTTACGTGGGACTCAGGGAGGACAAAAAGAAAATAGGAGAACTGGGATTTAGCAGTGAGGAGACAGAAAACCATTACTGTTTGCTGGATTTCCTACATCTTTCTGCTCTTCCTGTACTGAAGATTTGCCATGGACTTATTCCATTTGGCAGCCACTTAGAGCAGAAGGAATAAATCATGTTGCATTGTGCTTCTTGGCTTTATGTCTCTTAGTTTCTCATTAACATCAGACTGCCTTCTGGATCTGAGATATGTTCTAATGGGGCCTGTGGCCATCAATAGCTCTTATTTTATTCAACTTGTCTGCTGGGGCACAGGTGGCTTCTCTCAGTGGAAAATTAGTGAGCACATTATACTATCATTCAGAGATCCCTGAATTACTACATTTTACATAGAACTGGTTCTTCTGTGTTCTTGAAACTTGCATTTCTCTTGGAAAAGAAGCTTGCCCTTGGTTTGAAAGCTAGTCACTAGTATTTGTGTGTTAATTGCTAGCATTCAGGGTCAAACTGCAGGTTACGTTAAAAATGTGTTTCTGAGAAATGGCCCCTATGCACCTAATTTTTCTGTATTGGTGAATGGCAGTAGTGAAAAAGAAAAATGCTCTTGTCAATGGCATCCATGAGAGCTTCTTAGCTGTCACGTTTGGCATATGTTATCACAGGAATTGGTAGGGGGACACCGAAAAGCACAAGAATGTGGCAGGAAGCATCAGACCTCCCCACATGCTTCGGACCAAGTATAGGGCACACCTTGTGCTTGCAACTATGTAAACAAACAACAACAACATAAAATTGTACACAGCCGCATACTGCTTATATAGCATAACCCAAACAGACTGGAACAGGCACGTTGGCTTTATAATTATGTCAGCTCTTGCTTTCTTAATTATGCTGTTAAATAATAAAATTAATTATTGTTATTTTATTACTCCTCTTTGAAGTACTGTTGAAACAAAGCACAAATCACAACAGAAGGAAAAATATAGTGTAGTCCTCTGAAGAGGCATATATGTGTGCAGAAGTGTTAGTAGAAGTTCTTATAATCTCAAAAACTGTTTAGTGTGCGCTTCCTTGCACGGGGCAAGCAGTAAAACATTCTAGGGTCAATTTAAAATATAGACAGTTCCTGCTACTATGTGGTAGGTATCCTCTTAAAAGTAGATTATGCTGATGGCAATTTACCTTCCTCATATATATTCCTTAATATCTAAAAATCATATGGCTGGATAGCCTTGCAAAACATGTATTTGGCAAGATGTGACCCAGTTCAGGTGATGATTTAGAATCAGAAGTGGACAAAGTGTGGCCCTGCAGATGTTGTTGGACTGAGGTTCCCAGCATACCTCACTGTTGGCTGTGCTGGCTGGACATACTGTTGGCTCTTCAATGCTACAGTATATGAGACAGCTCTCCCTGTTGCCAGGCCAGCTCAAGGCTGGCCTGGACACATGAAGTCGTTATCTAATCTCATGCAGGCCTGACATTCTTGTGAGAATTACACAAGAATTCTACTCACAAGGTGGAGAAGAGATGGACCTCAGGTTCCACTCACCTCAGTTGCGTGGGCCAGGAAAGCTGACAGTAAGAAGAATGGGCACCAGTCATGCTTGAAGCAGATGGACCCCCACAGCTTTTGTGTGTAATTTGAGAACATTTTGCTATTTAACAAATGCTTGGAAGTCAATATGTTTTGAGCACAGCTGGTACCCTTTCTTCCTGCTCTTATCAGACTTAAAGATAAGAGACTTGGGGTGTCTTGTATTGCCCCCATACAGGACAGAATTTTCAGTACTTGAATACAGACATCCCATATAAAATGAGTTAGTTGGGGCTGGGTTTGATGGGAGTTGCAAACCATGTCTGGTGTGGCCATATGATTCCCATCTTGGATAAGTGGTTATACATGTTCTATAGGTACCAGATCCCATCTGATCTTGAAAGCTAAGCAGGATCAGCTCTGGTTAGTACTTGGATGGGAGACCGCCAATGCATATCAGATGCTTTATGCTATATTTTAGAGTAAGGAATTAGCAAAACCACCTCTGAGTATGGCTTGCCTAAGAAAATCCTACTGAATCATGGGGCTGCCATAAGTTGACAGGCAACTTGAAGGGACACTTACACACACACAAATGACCAACAGTACATCTTGGGTTTTATTGCAGATGTAAATTTCTGGCCCATTTCATTTTTTTCCTTTAGCTTTGGTATTTTTGGTAGTTCATGCAGCTTCATGGGGGTCTTAAGATGTAAACTTGATCCCTCCCCTCCAACCCACTGAATTGTCCACCACTTGTTTAGGCAGCTGTCTGAATTAGTTTACTGTAGCAATGACAAGATCCCACCTTCATGCAGTGATTTGAGCCTGGATTTTCCAAGTCCCTATCCAACATTCTGTGCTACACCACTTTCACTCTTCTACACTCTGACTGTCTTTACCACTTTACTACGCTGCTCCACTGAACTGTTTTTTGGTCTTGTGTCTACTTCTGTGTTGATTAACTTGGCTGTGCACCTGTAGTGTGTCAGAATCTATCACTTCATCTTCCTCTTTCATGCATGTTTTAGAAGAAGTAAGAAGTGTGTGGTAAATCTTGTCTGCTTACTCCAGGCATGGGTGTCTGCTTACCAGAGAAGGTAGATGGTTGGCGTTGAGTGTCTCATTCTTCAGATTTTTAGCTGTGGAACTGTTACTAGTAAAAAAAAATAAACAACAAAAAACTTAACTCATTCCTTTTGTTTTCCTGCTTGCTAATGGGATATAATACTTTAGAGATATAAATTTTGCAGCAAGAGTGGAAGCTCCCAGAAGAACGTTGCCATAGCTAAATTGAGGCTTACCAAATGGAGATGTACGTCATCTATGCCCTCTTGTTTTATTTCTTCCTTTCTTGAAGACTGTGTAGGACACGTAAGTACATCAGGCGTTCTGCTGGGAGTTTAGGATTGCCACAGCACTTTCAAGCAGTGATCCATTTAGCTTGGCATTTTAGCTGACACTGGTTGATACTAAATTCTCCAAGCAGAAGTGCATGAAATTGCTTCACCACAGAGGAAGATTATTTTACATTCTCATCAGTTAGATATTATGTTGTGCCTTGAAACTAACATGCTTTGTAATCCTGCCAAACTTCTGTGTTTGTTTGCTTTCAAATACTGCTATTGTCTTGATTTTTGTCTTGTTAACAGTGAATTTTCAGGTTAATGGTACATTATGTATAAGATGACTGGAACTGTAGAGAGTAACTGTTTCTGTTTAGATGGTATACTGCTCAATTAAGATGTTTTGCTGCTGCTACTTTACAAAGGTAGTGTGATCTAAGGCTGTATTCTTACTTCCTCGCTTTAGTTTGCATGGTTTTTCCATCACTTGTCGCTCAGCTTTTCTAAACAAAGAAGCTCAGGTGCTCATAGGTTATTAGATTCACAATTACTTATTTGATTTCTATTGTATAATCTGACGACCATCCATTCTTCCTCCTTTAAAGAAGCTTCCATCGTGCCCTAGAAAGAAATTGTATAGTGCTGTTAAGTGAGAGTTCTAGTGGCACAGCACCATCTTATAAGAATGTAAGAGCCATACTGGCTGCATAACCCCAAAGGGCTATCCAGTTCAGCATTCTGTTTGAATGGTAACCAGGTAGTGTCTCTGGAAGTCCACAAGCCAGGGCATTAGATCTCTCATCACAAGTTTCTTTGGTATTCAAGGCATGCTGTATCTGATGTTACAGGTATAATATATAAACATCTTGACTGGTAGTCACTCACAGCTTTATCTTTCATGAATTTGTACCCATGCTGATTTTTGCTTCTGTTCTTCTCAATGATTGGTATGGTCTCCTAGCTTCCGCTAAAATAAATAAATAAATAAATAAATAAATAAATACATACATACATACATACATACAAACAAAACACTGAGAAATGTATGTGAATTTGCTTGATGGTGCTTACTTGTCCCAGGCAAGGAATTCAGTTGTCTTTCAGTAAAGAATATGTATAATATTGCAGAATACATAATACCTGTTGTGCTAGAAAAGTGTGTGGCTTGATAGAAAACTTCCAGAAATTTTGAAGACATTGAAAAGCCCTTTGTTCTTCTGTTTTGTTTCTTAAGAATGAAAATTTATGAAATCTGTATAATAAAATCTATATTCTTTTACTCCCTTTATTTAATTATGTAATTATTTAATGCTTAATTTTTTGCTTCATATATGGAACTGCAGTACGGTATTATGAAATTTAGAGCTGTCTTGTGCATATTTATATAAAGATAGGATCCCTGCTCTATTTAGTTCTCCCAAGTATATGCGCATAGGTTTGCAGCCTCCAAAGTAAAAATGCCTTAATATGCACATCATTCTAGCCCCAGAATAGGTCTCTTGCGGTTTCTAGTACATGGTTTCCTCCAAACTCTTTCATGCTGGAGCAAGATAGGATAGTAAGTTGCTTGTCTAAAGCCAAATGTCTGTTGCGGTTGAATAGAAACAACAGAGCGCAAGTCAGGGACCAAGTCAAAAGGACAACAGGGGCAACACGTTTGTAGTATTTTGAAGTTAGGTCAGAAGTCGCCAGAAGAAGATGAATAGTTTGTAATCAGCAGAAGCAGACTCCAAGATTCCAGGATCAATGTCCCACCTTTGAGACCTGACAAGGGTTGTGCTAGCCTTCCCAAAACAAAAAGTGGCTGGAAGGCTACTTCCAGATTTGTAGAGACACCTTTTGATGACAAAACAAGGCTTCTGGGAGTGGTACTGCTATTGTTGGTTGACACTGGGTCTGCAAAAATTGCTCAGGGGCTACATGCAGACCATATTGTGTCATGAATTGTTCTCCTAATGAAGTTGGCAACACTATCAAAGTGCAGAAATGCTTCTTGGATTTGAGTATTGTGTATTGTGTGTGTATTATGTGTACATACATACATGCATACATAGACACACAGACAGACAGAAATGGTTGTTTTCATTTATTTAAGGAATGAGGAGGGTCATTGAAGGGATTTCAGTGCTTGTCCCCACCTAAGCCTTCACACAGTGCTGCTTCTGCAGCTGTGGCAGTTACAAACCATCCCATCTTTCTTTTAGTCTTTTCCTATCTTGATGAGTAGTTGCAATGGTTCAGTAGCCCTCTGGTATTTGAAACTGCCTGGGGACCTCTTTTCATTTGCTGACAGCTCCTGTTGCCATTCCTGGCATTTATGGAGGAATGATGGGTTGCCTGGGCAAAACAAGAGGGCAGAGCTGGGCAGTTTCTCTGCTTCTGTGCCTCAGAACAGTCTCTCAGCATTAAGCAGGAAAAGTGATAACTATAAGTGCAGCTGGTAACATATGGCACCCATCCCTTGCCTTAGCAATTGCTCAGTGAACTCTGAAAGCAGAATGTGGTCCCTGTAGCTTCAGCCAGATGCAGTGCTGAGAAACCCTATAATGGAAACAGGCCATTATTCTATTACCAGTGAAAATTTCCCATTTCACATCCTTGCCATTCTCTGTCTGTTTCTCCAAGAAGGCTTTAGTATATTTTATTTTTCAATCATCTCTATCTCTTCCCACAACCACTCTCCGCACTCTCTTCAAATTGATTTTCCTTGTTAGACTGGCTCACTGTCTCTTGTCCTGCCTGTTGCATTTGAGAGCAAGAGGCAGCTGTCAGCACAAGTGAACCTGGAGTTTTATTTTGGCAAGTTCAGTTTATGAGTTGACTCCCCCTGTTACTCCCACAGAGACTGCAGGCAAGAACAAAGATCTAACCTTATACAAACATACAGCAGATTCACACTGTAGGAGGCCATTGACTGGTCCATGTAACTTAGCATTTGTACTTATTTATGAAGATCATTATGTACCAGCCCTACCCATGAGATGTCATGAACTGAAGTAGGCTTAGTGAGAGTCTAGATCTAAGGTATAAAAATTGCTTTAAATAAGTGGTGGGAAATATTGGGTAGATTTGGAAAAAGTTACTTTTTTGGATATAGCCAGCACAGTTTCCCAGCAAGGACATTCATTGGGGAATTCTAAGGGCAGAATAATCTTCTTAGGCAAGAATACTGTGTTTTTAGCTTTTTACTGTGTTTTAATATGTTTTTAACTGTTGTAATTCACTCTTTTTTTTAATGGAACTGTTTCTTTCATGCTTTTTAAACTTTTGCATTACATAGGTTTGTACTGTAACTTTTTTCTTAACTAGGTATGAGCTGCCTTTCCAAGGGGAAAAACAGGATATAAATAAAATAAGATAAAACAAAATGTAATAGTGTTTTCAAACTCTAGGATTCAGTTTTGCAAACTCTGCCTTTGCATCTCCAGGTGTTTTAGACAATCACTGCCAAAGGCACTAACTACTGGCTGTGTTTGCAGCCCTAGAGGACAGAATCATAGATCAAAACATCAGAAAACCCAAAGCTTTCCCTCCGCCATGTAAACTGTGGCTGCTTCTTATAAAATCACATTACTGCTATTTTTCTCTGAACATTTTTCCTGCATGGCAGGGGGTTGGACTGGATGGCCCTTGTGGTCTCTTCCAACTCTACATTTCTATGATTCTATGATTAAGCACTGCTCTGCGCTCTTGATGAGCCTTGCTATAATAGCCTTGCTTTATGCTAATACATGTAGTCCAAAGTGATTTTGGAAAGCATTCAAAATACTTTTCATGTCACAGCCTTAAGACCTGTCAGTGCCCTTATTTCCATGTATAATAGCTCTGTAAGTGGTCTTTAAGTTCATCTGTTAGCATGAATGTCCAGGTTATGGCATGTCACTGCAAGTAAATGTAAAGTAATGTTTTTGCCATGATGTGCCAAGTTCCAGTGTATGCCTTGTTGGCTTGGAATAAAAAGCCAACATGTCTGGGCTTTTCCTTTTAACATCCAGATTTGGAGCTTTGCAAATAAAACTGCAAAAGTAACTAGCCCACAAAAGTTGAAAAGCCCACCTGGCCTTATATGCTTACTAGCGTATATACCTGGTGTTGCCCAGGATTTTATTTTCTCATAAGTAATACTTGTTAGAAAGATTTGAGATCCTGTGTCTCTAATTCCCCAAACTGTCTTGTCCAGTACCTATAACTTTTCCCCATATTCCCCAATCCAATCTGTATTCAGAGCTATTAACATAGAGAGGTGGGGTTCCTGAGGGAATACACTGCCCTCCTCCTTTCTGCTAGGCCTCATCTCCATAGCAACTGGCCTATTCAAGACAGACACAGTTGACTGAGACCCAAGAGCTCTCTGGCTGAGAATTCCAAGGGCCCCTCCCTAAACTGCCAACCGCAGGATTCCGTAGAATCTTCTTAGGCAGCCAATCATATGAGGTCTTTGCCTGACACAGACAGACTTTGACTTTTATATATTAGATATTAAACACCCTTTATTTAGTTACAGGAGAGCTGTTTTTACATTTATGGTTGTCACACGTTAGGGAAAACATTTATATGACCCATACATGCTGTTGTGTGAATACTGTGGACTGCTAAAAAGTCAAATGTGTGAGTTCTAGAGCAAATCAGGCCTCATCTTTTGCTAGAAGCCAAGATAACTAAACAGAACCTGCTGTACCATGGACATGCTGTGAGAATATGTGGCTCTTTGGACGAAATGATAATACCAGCCAACTAAAACAAAGACAGTAAAAAAAAGAAAAAAAGAAAGGAGACCGCAATACAGGTGGATTAATTCAGTCAAGGCAGCTGCAATCTTGAGTCTGCAAGGCTCGGGGAGGGCAATTGATGATGGGAAGTCTTGAATGTCTGCCATTCATATGGTTACCATAAGTCAAAGTCAACTTGATAGCAGATAACAAACTGATCACATGGGCTGTGATTGTGCAACTGTGTGTGAAAGACCTGGCAGATCATCCCCTTTCCTATTTCCATGGATCATCTAAGGTGTGTTCTCAACTGCATGGGGAGCCATTTATAGTTCAGCAGGCAGAAGAACATGTTCTAAAAGAGGACAAAAATGATTTCCTTCCAGTGTATAAAATGTCCTTAGTTGAAGGTGATTTTTGCTCCCCAGAAGTTTGTAGCTCACTGGCTTGTTTACAAGCCTGCTTCTTTTGCCTCTCTCTGTTACTTACTTAAAATATGGAGGGATTATTTTACTTTGTCTTTTGTTGGTGATCCAGAGCTTTCCACCCCATATAGAGGATTTAATATTTTGCAAAAGAAAACATAATGATTTGGAGGCGTGATAAAATTGTACTTGCTCCGTATTCATTTTGGATCTCTGTGGTGGACTAATTTTAGCCTGGAGGAAGCCAGTGACATCCAGATGAATGGCAAATAATTTTAAGGGTGGAGGTTTGTCAAGTCAGCTAGAAGAATTGAAAAGCAAAAAGTATTGAACATGAGTGGGACAGGGAGAGGCTGAAGAATTGCAACTGAATTCATAGGACCTTGTGTAACCAACATTTTCCTTCTCAGTTTCTGACCTTTTGTCTATAAAATGTGAAAATAGTAACAAAGCTTGTTGAGCGGCACTTTGTTTAGACAGAAAAATCTGCAAATATAACATATATATAATATATAATATAACATCAGCCTGCCCCATTCTCCTGTCCAGAGCAAGCCATATAATGTAGTCTGCACTATACAGGAAGCAGTGAGCTGAACGCACTGCAGAAAGAGGGCTTATGGGAAGCAAATAGCTCAAGACAACTTTCATAAGCATACTCTGCCATATGGAATGTTGGTTTGGTTTATGACATTTTTGATAATGTTCAGAAGATGTGACCAGAATTCTTAGCAATGAGTTACTCTTTGCTATTGACAAGCAACAGAAGATGTCTTCCATCCAGCTGGATCTACCCACTGAGCTTAGGTTGATGATAACAGTTTTACAGCCTTTATCTGATACAGGTTTAAGAGGATTTGTCAGGCCCATGGGGGAATTACTATAAGTCAGCAAGCAGCATCCAGCTGATAATATTCCTTCATAGACCACTTATTCTTAAGTGAGCTTACCAATATTTAATTTTTCTTCTGCATTGCTTATCATTGAATTGTTTAGAGTGGGTGGAAGTTAATGTTTTATTTTATACATGTGCTTTTGGTTACTTAAATTGCTATCTTTTGTTGCCAGGGTGGATAGAGTAGCATACTGCTTATAAAACAGCCTCTGGAAACCAAATGGAATAAGGTTGCCACTTCCAGTAGACTAGAATTGCTTCCTCCTACTTAGTTCACCATCTTCATCTTGTTTCCATCCGCAACTAAAGGCCCACAAAACAGTTCAAGAGTTTCGCATCAGTGTTACCCTGTTTTCTGGGGGTCCCGAGAGGGACACCTAAATGCGCTGTCAATTGTACAAGTTAGGGAAATCAGCCAAGAGCACAAGTTAGCAATACGAGAGGCAGGGCAACGCAGCAGAATCTTTTACCCAATGTCTATGTGGTCAGGCCAAGTCAAGGAGCACACAGAATTGAAATAATAATTGTGGTTTTTATTAAAATACAATCAAACAGTGTATGCAGCACACTCACGCAGAGAACTAAAGAAATAAAGGTTGGAGTGGGACAGAGGGATTTTTAAGAGGGCTTGTTGATTTGGGTGATACTACACCTGTCCTGAAGCCCGGGTAGATCACTGCGAAAGTTCGAAGCTGCGTAGTCTCAGTACGTGGGACTGAGGGGAAGGCTCGCCAGGCACAGCGGCAGCAAGGCGGGATGGAAATCGGGAGCGATCCGAAGAAGCTCACCAAGTCAGGGGTTTTTAAAGAGGGAAATGTAGCCACAGGCTAGTCCGCACTTGGGGAAAACAATGAGTTTCGGGCTGGAGACAAAAGCCTCTGAAAGGTCAGAATTTAGCATGATTGAGTTAATTCCAAATTGACAGTGGAATAGGTAGTATGCAAACACAGAGTGCTTGACAGGTGAGGATTCTTCTAATCAAGCTGCCTGCTTGGGGCAGGGAGTTCTTTGTACATGGTATGCATACGTAATAAGGGTACTTGCCTTGAGGTCCTGAAGCGGCAGTTTGACTATTTCTGGCCAGCCTGTATTTGTTTTGAATATTCCAGCAATTAGCGACCGAGCCTGTTTGCGGGCTTGTCCGGGGGCCTCACAAGCACGTAGAGAATAGAGGGGTATAGTAGGCCAAATTGTTGATATCAAAATGATATCTAACGTCCCCAAGCCTGGGCCATGAACTGGGGTGACATCAGCTAAATGGGTACTCTGATTATTGAATCCAGTTGGATTTTATCTGGTCTTCTGGTTACTTACTTGGGTTTCTTATATGCAGGGACAGTGCTTGACTTTTAAGTAATAATGGGAAATCTCACCATAGCTGATTAAGGAAATGGATTTCTAATGTCTTGCACAAATGCTACTGGATGCCTTTAAAACATTATAGTTCTAACATTTCTCCTTAAAGTTAATTTGAATGCCTCTGATGTTATTTTGTTCCTGCATTCAGATATTCAGAAAGCAGTTTCTTTCACATTGTACTTGATGTTTTGGGCATGATGACACTGGCGGTGATAATAGTAATATATATTTTTATTGTCTAGTGTATTTTAGGATAAACAACATGATTTAATCATTTTTCTTCTTCTTGGAATGTATAGCTTTTTGAGGCATCTCCCACCACAGATTTTTGGGTGTTATTTTCTAAAGGAAGATTTGAACTTTCCTGATTGAAATTAGAATTGTCTGTATTGTTTGTATTTATTCCTGCATGCTTTGTTCACATTGTAACTTTAAAAAGTAAGATTTTAGATATGAAACCCTATCTTGTTGCGGTATCAGATTCATAGGATGGCAAGATTTGGATCTGGAAGGGAAAATACAGCGTTTTTAATACTCTTACTGTAACATCTAAGCTGAGACTGCAATTAGGAGGTAACTAGAGCAATGGTTGAAATGTACATTGCAGAATCTCACAAGAAAAGTCATGTCTTCAAAACCGCATTAAGTACAGCTAAGGAAAATGAGTGTTCCAAATCAGAAATGTGACTTTCTCCCTGCTGTTAACTGCAGTGCTGCCAAGATTTGGCACCAGCTAGAGTTGGAGATTATTTCTGGCAGACTGAGAAGGGCAGAAATTACCTACTCCTGGCTGTTCTTTATACTGGTAAATAAAAAGAAGAATATAGTTGAAAGATGGAGGATGCAGAGAGGAGCAGAAAACTGGTGGCAGATTTTAACATGTGTCTGTACTTAAGTCAACAGGAGAAAGGAGATGGTTTTTGCATTTATGACTAACCATGCCTACGATTGGCTTTTTCAACAAGCTCTTTTAAAATGAATTCTCTTTTACTGTGTATGAGTAAAACAGCAAATCTAATGTAATTTGTTTTTACTTTCAGTTTAACATACATAGGATTGCACCCTGCAGTTTAAGAGAAGCTATGTAAGAGATTGGCTGTTGGAATTATAAATTTAAATTAAAAACATAGATTTTATTAAAGTTTGATATAACATTTGTTCCAGCTTGAGTGATTCTCCAACTTTCAGTAGGACTGGGCTTCAAAAATCAAGGAAAAATTTGGGTGCGTAGAGGCTACTTAAGTAAGCAGAGTGTGGAAAATGATAGAACATTTACCACTTACAGGACATAAAAATTAAGAGAAAGGGTATAACACATAATGGAAGGTCACAACCTCACACAACTTTTTTGGGGGCACATCCAAATGCTCTCTAAAGGGGCATGGGGACATTCTGCCACATTTTTGGCACCTCCAGATAATTTTAGGCCTAGGAGAGGCATTACAGCAAGAGGTGACCTGTTCATTTCCATTTTTGTTTTTTTAAGAAAAGCCTTTTTTGGGCCCACAATGGGCCATGAAAGCTCATGTGAACATGCCACCCATCTCCCTGAAGGCATTTGGAGGCAAAAAGAATTCTTTTTTTTCTCTTTTTTCTTTTTTTAAATTGACTCTGGGGGCTTCATTGGCTGCACTCTGCACACCCCTGGTCTTATGACTCTCACATTGCTAAATGGTAGCTGTAGCCGACTCTGAAAATACTGCTATAATTGTACCCTGTTTGATTTTTAGGCTGATTAATGGAAGCTTTGTTTTATAAATCCTGTCATGTAAACCAACAAAACCCTAATTGTGTTCATAGCTAACTGCCATTTTAAAGGTCAATATTGTTGTCCTTGCTGTTGTATATGTTTTGCCACACTCCTTTGCGAATTAATTAGGTTAGCTTGTTTCCTGTACTTAATAACTTCTGTTTAAAAGCTGTTTATAATTGGTGGAAACCTAAAATCTATTGGTAAACAAGATACTAAGACCCTTCCAGTCTTAATCCCGTTGGATAAAGGTAATGCAACTGCAAGAGAAAAAGCAAAACTCATAAAAATCTGTACCAGCAAATTGGATAAAGTGGTTAACGGCAGGCTTGTCTGTGAACAAAAGAACACTTTGTTACTTTTTTTTTAAGTTGTGCTAGTGACTGTAAAATCTAATGGCTCTCATAGAAATCCAACAATCAAAAGATGTATTTCTTTTCTTCCAGTGAGAACAAAAGTACTCAGCCTGTGTTGCTATAACTGAGGAATGGGGAAAGTGTAGTGCCCCAGATGTCATTGTAATGCCAACTCTGGTTCTCTGTATCCAACACAGCCAACCAGGAAGGATGATGGATGTTGTAGTCCAGGGCTACTTAAAGCAGTGGTCCATGGGCCAATTCCAGTCCCTGAACCATTGGCTGCTGTTCCCTGAGCTACCAGGAAAGACATAATTGCAGCCAAGGGAAACAAATATTGTGTGGCTCCTTGGCACATTGGAAAAAGTCATTGCCAGTCTCTTACATCAGATAGCTGAGAAGTGCTGGTGTTGTCCAGCAACATCAGGAAGTCCATACCTTCCCCATGTTTGCTGTAAGTCAAAACAGATATACTTAGCTGTCTAGCTGTGACAATTTGCTCCATAATTCTAGCCTTATTTGGATGCTTGCCCCTCCTTTAGTATTTGGGAGGGATACTGGTATGAAGAGCCTGCCATTCATTTGTAGATACTGGGTTTCTAGTCATAGGGCACCTTACATGTATATGGCCACCGCTGTGCTAAACAGCATAAGGGAAAAAGGCCAGTTGGGAAGTGGAGACGTAAGAATGGAGTGGGTCAATAGCTGTCACCCCCCTTTAATCCAAGGCCCCTCTATCTGACCTGGCCAAGTTGCAGTGAAGACTGCTCCTCTTACCTGAAACTTGAAGCTTAGAGAAGGGCAAAATGAGAGCTGAACTGATTCTGACAGAAACCTCCACCTCAATGTGCATTGTTTAACATGACCATTCCTGTAGGCTTCACATGTCTGTACTCATATGAAATGGTGTCTGTATGCATGCATGAGCATGTGTGTAGAAGAAGGCAGAGGAAATATTCTTCACCTTGCCTTGTGGGCTGTATTTAAGTGAATGAGTTTTCTGTTATGGCATTCAATGGTTGTTTACTCATTCTCTTTTCCAATGGCTCTTCGCTCCTGTCCCCTTAGCTGTTTTATCTTCGCAGCCACTCTGCTAAGAGTAATGGGCCCAAGATTACTCAGTGAATGTCATGACACTGTAAGGATTTAGAACTTGGATCTCCTTAGTTACTGATACTCTAATTACTACACCAGACTCTCTCTCTCTCATTGTGCAGAGAGCTGAATTTTCTTCACTGTTTAATTACTACCAAGATTAATTAATTAATTTAGATGCCCATAAGAAGGATATAGTGAAGGTTATAATGGTAGGGCCATGTATGCCATATTGAGATCTTTGGAAGAAAAGATGATAATCATTTGAGTTGGCAGCTTTGTGGCTTTCTGACCTGACAAGTTTTGAAGGACTGGCACTGGCATAGAATGGGGTATAAATGCTCAGTAGAGTTTCAGAGGTTTTACCTGAAACATGAATAGCCATAATAAGCATTGCACATCATATAAAACACTGTCCTACAAAAAAACGTACTAGAAAAATTTAGAATCTCCGTTGCTTGGAAACTAGTGTTTCAGGATGCTACATGTTCGTCAGACTAAATTTTCTACCCCAACTGTTTCAGGAAGCTAGAGTTTTCTGTTGGAGGGTATGGAAATTATTCTTGTATAACACTGATCTACCAGCTAAGATTGAGATTAATAATTCTGAACTAAATTAAGAGTTACGGAATAATTCCAGACTAAATCCAGGCAAAACTTTTAGAACAATCTTCCTGTACCCCTTGCAACCCTTCTTGTTATCCATAACCTGGTTACCAAGGGTTTTCCAGCCCTTTAGGGCAAAATTGGAGGCAGCATGAAAGGGTTACAGTCCCGTCCCGTATTTGTTGGATTTTGCATTTGGAAAGCCCTCCGTTCCATAGCAGAAGTATAGCATACAGGAATCTAAAAAATGATTGTTGCAAAGGAGAACCCATTGCCACTGTGTGGATAGTGTTGTTGAATAGTTTGGCACCAGGTTTCCAATCTGGACTTAGTTGATAGATTGACATATTTTCTCTTATTCTAATGTTCTTGAAGTGACAGTGATAAAGTTGCTGTTTCACTTCTTGATTTAGCTTCCTTGCCAGTGTGTCAGGATTTCGAAAAGTCTAGGACAGACATAACATCACTTCTGCTTGTGGTTTTGTGTAGCATTGCAATCCAGTGGGGATAGTGGTGTGCAGTGTAATTGCTGCCACAGCATGTTTGCCCGTCTGAATATTGAAAGAAAGTCACAATAAGAGTTGGCACTTTCTTTGTTTGCCTGGCCACCAGTTGAAGGTAAGAATATTTCCTAAGAAAAGCATGATTAAATTGGTTCTCTTTCTCCTAAGAAATTTGATACATGAAATTGGTTCTCTTTCTCCTAAGAAATTTGATACATGACAACCTTGAGCCATTTGAATTACCTGAAAGATTTTTCCTGCTGTGTAGACCTATCAGAAAGCCAGCATGGTGTAGTGGTAGAAAACTCATGATAGGTTGGCTTAGGGTTGCCATAAATTGGAAGCAACTTGAAGGCACACAACAACAAAGATCTGTTAGACCAGAATGATCTTCAGACAAAACCCTGTTGGCAATGTCACATCTTGGAGATTAGTATTACATCACTGGGTCTTTTCTGTGGTGATGTCCACTTTTAGTAATGAGGTCTCCTCTGCAATACCTCATTAGATGCTGACAATCTTGAGCCTGGGGAACTCTGCCTATTCCCTTCCAGAACAGAACTCATCGTATTGGAATACAGAAGAATGCTGCACATTTGCTTATAAATTACTACAACTAACTCTAGACAGGTCTGGTTCCCTTAAGATATTTTGTCTTGTGGGTGCACAACCAGCAAGCAAACTGGGGTGAGAAGGTGCTGTTTTTTTTGCTGCTTTAGTGTTATCTTTGGCTGTATGCCCCAAAGGCAGTGGCTGTCTAGTTTTGTTTGCTGCTATGCAGACTTGATAAAGAAAATATTTCCTTTAAAATGGCAGACTTAAGAAAATGGTCATGACCATAGACCAACTTTGATGGAGCACCATGTAATTTCATTTCGGTTTGGCTGGGCAATGAAGTCCTGAACTCGCACCTTGCATTCTGGATCTGGCAGCACTGCTGTATCTTTTGAAATGAAACAGAGGGGACAGTGTTAAATTCAAAACTGGTGACAAGGAAGAAAAAAAAAATCATGTAGCTGATGAAAATGCTTTGTTTTGTACATATAATCTTACAACTGGTCCAGTAGTCATAGGCCCTTTCCGCACGTGGAGGGGGAAACGGGGAAAACGCACTAAAACGGAGCTTACTGGCAAGCGGGTAAGTCCGTCGCCATACGGAGCAGCGCGAGTTTGCTGCTCTGCAGTTCTCTGGTGTCCAAAATGGTGGCTTCGGCGTCCAAAATGGCAGCTTCCAGTTGATGGAGACTCTCCACCAACTGGAGAAGCTCGCCAGTTGGTGGATCTGCCCGCCCCCAGCAGATCTGTAGGCATGCACTAATGCGCGCCTGCAAATCTGCACCAGAGTGCGGCGACGGAGCTGCGCGCTCCATGCTTTTTAAAAACCTCTGAAAAGAGGTTTTTAAAAAACACGCCATGCCACCAGTTCCGGTTGCTTCGGAGCAGATTGAGGTGCGGAACTACAAAAAGTAGTCCGCCCCAGTCCACTCTACGGGGCAGAAGACCTCTGTCACTCTGCGCCGTTTTAATACCCCAGTGCGGAAAGGGTCATAGTCAAGGAAAGCAGGTTATCACACAAATACTGAGGCAAAAAAAGAACTCTCTTTAATGATTGAGAGGGAAAAGAGTGTTCCTTTCCAAGTGCTGTAGGTTTTTTGTTTGCGTCACAAACCTTCAAGAATAAAGGACTCCTATTTAACTACTTCACTGCAGTAGAATAGGGAGTTCATTCTCCAAAGGTTAAGCCTTAGCATCTTTTCTAATAAATCAGAAATATTGACAGTGAACTGTTCTGTGATATGATGATCTATCAGTGAAAGCAAGAAAGGGACAGAGTATAGTTTTGAGATGGATGTCAGGGGACTGCTTTATAACCAATTCCAACTACCATTCCAGTCAGTTCTCACTCTGTCATCTCTTTCAACTGTGCTTATTAGCAGGGTCAAGAAAGAGGCACCCTTTATCCAAAGCTCTGAGAGCAGCCTTCAATAAAATTAAATTAAAATAGTTAATAATTACAAAAGTTTAAAAGGTTAAAAATACATTAAATAGTTTTTCAATTTATAGGCAGTTTAAAACTGGTTAAAACAATTTTGAATAATAAGCAGAAAATATGTGCAGCCTGGAGAAGATCAGTTGGGCTCAAAAACTTTAAATAAAAAGCCAGGTTTAAATCTGACACTGAATGATTTTAATGTTGGCACTATTGGGCCTCCAGAAGGAGAGAATTCCACAATCGAGATGCCACCACAGAAAAGGCCCTCTCTTGTTTCCTTCCATGGTATATTTCCCCTACCGATGGGACATGGAGACGGTTCCCTCCAATTGATCTCAATTCTTGTGCAGATGTATATAGAGAGAGATACTCCCTCAAGTATCAAAGTCTCAAGCCTTGATAGCTGCAGTTTCTGAGTCGCCTTTCAAGGGCAGCCTCATGTAGAGTACGTTGCAGTAGTCTAGCTGGAAAGTTACCAGTGATGTGATGTGATGAAGTTATCCCTGTCCAGGAAAGACTGTCGCTGTGAGACATTGAAGCTGGCCTCAAGCATTCCAAGCCACTGAGTCTGTCCGGTCCTCCAGTGACAAACATGGATCTAGGAGTATTCTGAGACTACACACTTGCTCCTTCAGGGGGAGTGCAACCCCATCCAGCACAGGCAGCCTACCCAATTCCTAGACTTGAGAACCACCAGTCCTCAGAGCCTTTGATAAGCTTCAGGTTATTCACCTTCCTCCAGTCTGTTACATCTTCCAGGCACTGTTCCAGCACCTCCACAGCCCCTGCCAACTCTGGGGACAAGGAAAAGCAGAGCTGAGTGTCATCAGCATATTGATGGCATCCAAATCCCAAACTTATAGTGATGTCTCCCTGTGGCCTTGTACAAACATTAAATAGCATAGGAGACAAGATTGAACACTGTGATACCCCACAGCACAATGGCCGTGGTGTTGAGCAGGAATCCCCCAATACCACTCTCTGGAACTGATCCTGTTTATAGGAACAGAACCATTGTAAAACAGTCCCTCCTAGACTCCATCTATGAGAGCTGGTCCAGTGAGATACTACAATCAATGGTATCAAAAGCAGCTGAGAGACCCAGGAGGATCAACAGGATAGCACTTCCCTTGTCTTTTCCTTGTAGTGGGCTATCAGTCAGCGTAACCAAGACTGTCTTCGTACAGTACCCTGGTCTAAAATGAGACTGAAATAGATCTAGATAACCTGTTTCCTCGAAGGACATCTGAAGCAACAAATTCCAGCCACTACACATTTAAGCATCTTGCCCAAATGTGGGATATTAGTGATAGGATAGTAGTTATCACATATCTCTGCATGTGGAGAGGTCTTCTTAAGGAGAAGGTGCACAATAGCCTCCTTCAAGGCAGCAGACGCCTCGTCCTGACACAGTGAGGCATTTACCACCCCTTAAACATCAATTGTAGATGTCCAAGGAAATTCAGAGTGCAGTTCCCAAGGTAAAAGCTTATCAGATCTGACAGGATAGCAACCTGATGCAGTATAGCTACAGGCTATTTTACTGGAAGGTTTTCCCACTACAACCCTAGTATTAGCACAAAGTTTGCCATTTTGTACACTGTTCATAAAGCTCATTTGTCTGTTGAGGATAAGCTTTTTCTGCTGTGTCCTGTACAAACTTTAAAGGCTCCCCGCTGGATTGTCAGCTGCATTGTATTTTCTAGAGACACTCCAAAATGTTTTTGTGGATCAGCAGCTGCTTCTCATTTACTGAATAAATATTTGCTTTTGTAAATTTGGATGTTTTCCATGGGTTATGCTGTTTATCTCTCAACTCCCTCAAACCCATCCAGTTTGAGGCCACCTATTTGCATACAGTAAATACTGTTTTTCCTGGCCTCTTCATCCTTTAATGGCACAAGGTGTATATGTGTGTGTGTGAGAGAGAGAGAGAATGAGCAAGCAATTTTTTAGTATATTTTTGTTGTTTCCATGAATTTTCCTATTGCTGGATTTGAGCATTTGACTTTTGTAGCCCTTGGTTTCTGAAGCATTAGCTCTGTGATTTGGATCCCAGTGGTTTAGAATAGGATATTTCCAGTTCAGTTGATGGGCAGTTGATTTAGTGGCAGGCAAAATGACTGGCTGTGACTGCCTCTGCAAAGCCATAATGATTCCCTTTGGTTCGTGGTTCAAATATACGTGGTAGGTAACTGCAAGATCCAGAGTGGTTACAGGTATGAAAGCGTTCTGTGTGCTGCTTAATACTTTTAATGTTAAGTTTTGATTTAGTGCTACAGCACAGAATCAGCTATGCATAGGAGATGTCTTTGGAACAGTATCTGATCTGTGCTATTGGTACTGTGCAATGGTTTGTTTCAGTTATCTCGGGAATGGGAAGTATGTGAACTGCAGCTCCCAACATCCCTCGTTCCTTGGTTGTGCTCTGTGAGGTAAAGTCCAACAATATCTGGAGGGCTGCACAATTCCCACCCTTCCAGCTGGCTGGAAGGCTTTGCCTTCAGGAAAGGTGGCACAGATATATTCCTAAACAGCCCAGACCTTCAGAACATGTTGAGCAATTGTTGCTGGTACTTAAAAAGAGAGAGAGGGATAGAAAGAGAGAGATGTGGAATTCTATTTGAAGCTAGTCAGGAGAAGATGGAAGTCAAAATTGGTCAGGAATTGGGAGAGGATGAGGTTTCATTTGATTTGTAAGAATTTGATTTGTAAGGAATGCTCATGAATCCAGTGCTATCCATCTAAATGACAGCAGTTTCCAAGACCGTTTTTTGTCACTTTTGGCCAATTCATTGGTTGGGCTCTGTCTCAGAAGAAAAAGGGATAAATGCCTGCCTTGACCTTTAATGTCTTAAATTGGACCTGCTCAAGCTTTGTGATATGCCTCAAGGATCATTCTCAGCGCTAGCCTACCATTTGTTGGGAGATTGGTAGCTGTATGGAGTAGGCCTTCTCAGTGTTGTTGCCACAGATGTGAAATGCCTTCAGGTTAAGAACTGCTCAGTTAATCCATTGGATTCCAGTGTGCTTTTTAGTGTGTAATTTCTGATTTTGTATTTAAATTAATTTTAATAATAGTTGTTTCAGAGAATATTGCTTTTAAAAATGTATTACTTCATTATTTCATTGTTTCAGAGTTTTTTTAAAATGGGCAGCAAGCCATTCTCAGTTTTCTGCAAGCAGAAGAACATCAGATAAAAATATTGAAGAATAGTTATTTGCATTTTAAATCTTGGGTTCACATCTTTAGCCTCCCCCTTTTTTTTTCATGTTGAAACTACTACATCAAAATAGTCCTTCCTGCTAATTTTCACTTTTTCATTTTTTCATTTCTTAGCCAACATGGTAGTGACAGATAGTTGCTAAACTTGAGCTTGGAAAATTTATTTTTTTGGACTACAGATTCCAAAATGCAGTGTCATAGCCCATGCTGGCTGGAGGATTATGGAAACTGTATGGGTAGAGTTCTGCTCTAAACCATGTTAATAAATATGGCAAGTTTGTTTTTTATACTTTCTGTTTCACAAGCACAGACAAAGAATAACCTGAAGTAGCTGCTATAAGCTGTATAACTTTGTAGCCCATCGTCTTCTTACAAGTGATCTGATTAAGATTGTATTAAACCTGGGTATATGGAAGCGGGGTGTTCGTATAGCTCCTTAATAGATTGTCTTTAAAGAGATTAAAATACTATAGAAAGTATAAAGGATATAGATAAAGTTGCAAATAGAACAGATTGGTTTTTAGTTCACTCCAGTTTTCTGTAGATATAAGACTTATTAGATCAATGATACCTATTTTCATGTTGACATGTTAAAGGTAAGTGTATCCCTTGTGCAATCTACTAACATCCAGCACAGAGCCCTCTGAGGATAAACCAGACTGATGTAATCACATGCTGGGGCTTTCCCGGAAATGTTCAAATGGATAGGAGAGCATAGATACACAGGCTGATTTTTCCAAATACCAATTATCTCCCTGTTTGCAGCTATTAAACATCAATCTTCCAAGTATAAGAGAGTTTTTAATGAAAGCAAGTGCAAAAATCCCTGTTTGGATCAACAGTATTTTAGAATCCTGAAAGCCCACATCATATCCTTGGTGCCCAGATACCTGAGATTTTTCCAACTCATTGGTTTCTCCCCACTCTGATTTTTTTGCTATGATGGCTGTCAGGAAGAAAGTCAAGATGGTGCTGAAGGAGATCTTTCTAGAGGATACAGACTGCCAAAGACATAGATAAATGGGTCTTAGAGCAAGTGGGACCTGAATTGCCCATAGAAGCCAAGATGACTCAGCTGAAGTTGACATACTTTGGACATATCATGAGAACATATATGACTCACTGGAAAAGACAATAACTCTGGCCTCTGAGGCCTCTTCTGACTCTAGGATTCTAGGATTGTGTGCTTCAAGCTATGCGAAATTCCACCTAAATTTTACGAAGAGCTTCCTAATAGTTAGAGCATTTGGACAGTGGAATCCGCAACTGCCTATTCAGAGTGTGGTGGAGTCTCCTCCTTTTTTGGAGATTTTTAAACAGAGGCAGGAAGGCCGTCTGTTGGGAGTATTTTGATTGTGTCTCCCTGCATGGCAGAAGGGGGTTGGACTGGATGGCCCCTTGGGGTGTCTTCCAACTCTGTGATTCTATGGCCTGTTTCTACTTTGTAGCAGGAAATAACTGTTTTTTAATTCATTAATGGGGAATTGTGGGTCTCCATGTATTGTTGGATTACAGTTCCCGCTTATCATAGCTTCAGCCATATAAACCAATCCCTTGCCTGTCTCCTAATGAGAGATCCTATCTCTCCTGAGCTTAGAATAAGATAAGCTAAAATAAGGGGTGCTGAACCCCAGGGCAGTGACTGTTCCTCAACTGTGAACTAACAGATGCAGACACCATGAAATAAGCAGGAACCTACTCTTATTTCAGTTATGAGTAATAGTATTTCTTTTGTAGTTTAATTTGAGAAATTTCTGGCTCTCTTTCTTTCAGTTTGGACACTTGTTTTGACATGTTGCATATTGCATCTTCATAATAAACGTCATTCCTAAGGTTCTCATATAAGGGACAATGAGAACCTCTAAAAGAAGAACATTGTGCATATATGGAGAATGCTCTCTGCGATTCAAATTTGATGGCTCTTTCTGTTGAAATCTGTGTCACAGGTCTTCCTTGGCATTGCTAAATTTGGTTATGTGCTGGGAGGAGGCGGAAACAGACAACTGTTTAGCTAGGTATAGATCACTAGAAGGCACTTAATTACAGTGCAAGTTGAGCTTTTCTTTCTGTGCTTGAGATGTCAGAAGTGGCTAAGAAATGGAAGACTCAGACTTGAAATATCCCACTGCTTAAGTTTGGTGTTCTTTCAATATTGAGTGAGTTTGGTGGCTGTGCTCTCTGTGGCAGGTATTAACTACACAAATAAGCGTATATAACCCAGAAGGTGGAAATAGCACTAAAACTGTACTGTGAAAAGTAATTGCTTTCCTGGTGAATTTGAGAGAGGTTCACAGGAGAACTTGTTTCTTGATAACCATAAGCTAGTGCACATGCATATGCATATGATAGTCAACGCACAACCCTCCTTAAATTGATGGTTCTAGAACAGAAGTGGAGAAAATGTGGCCCCCATTTTTTTTTTGCAAAGAAATTTGGGGGCAGCCCTCCAAGAACCTTGGGGCAGGGTGGTACAGCACCCTGATCCTCAAAAGTTGCCTACCCCTGCTTTAGCAGTAGTATCTTTCTTCTTAAATTGTTTTGAGAAAGTGGCTTTCAATCTATAGAAATGATTTTTTTTTAAAAAAAGTATTTTAAAAAGCCAGTGGTGAACAGTATCTGCCACAAATATGTCTCTTTGCTAGCTTCTTCTGTTGAGCTTGCATTTATACCATGTTCTCAAGAAATCATAGTGTTCACTATAGAATCCAAAGAATGTGAGTAAAGTAAAATTAGATTAGTCATCTGGGAATATACCAGGAGAAATGTGGTACTTTGAATATAAAGACATTTATGTTCCATATATGATATTGTATTGCATCCCACAATACAGAAAAATAGTAGAAGGCCCCTGTCAGTTCGGAGGAAAGGTCTGCTTTATCCAGTAGTCTTTTCCCAATGTCGTGGTCCAACTGCTTCCAGGAAGACAGTGGCTTGACTGCATTATTTTCCCCTCAACTGGCATTCTGTGGCAAGCTGCACCAGAATATGAAGCTTTCGAACCACGTAAATGAGTTGCCCAATGGGAACAATCCTGTTGGAACTCCTAGCCATCTGTTTGGGGTTTTCCCTCCTTAATCCGGACTTATAAACAATTAGCTCTCACTCCTTGCTTCTGTCTGCTTTGAGAAGTTCCTGTCTGCTTCATTAAGCATACCGTATCTTCAGATCATCCTTAACTCTATGTTACATGCATTTAAATTTTTAAAAGATAGTACAGATGGAGTTTTTCCCTTTGCAAAAGCATAGCCTTTCTATGTTTAATGATTCTTTATGTAATAAAGTTTTCCTTCAATTTATCTTAGCCATTTGTAATTCCCTAGCTCTCTCTTCTAATTCACTACTTTTCTGTTGTCTGGTAAGGAAGCCAGTTTTGGTTAATGTTGTTAGAAGGTTCACATTTGCATTTTGCAAGGATATTTAGGTATATATCATCTGAGCTCAGTGACTTTTTAATTTTTTAATTTGTAGTTCAATTTAGTATGCTTTGTCAATATGCAGTTTTGACATTTTAAATATATGTTCAGGTAAAGTGTATAATACATTAAAAACTGAAGTATAGGCATTGCAGATTCTTTTGGGTGGAGCTACTTGGCTTTAGTAGGGTTTTTTTTTCTGTGAGCTGAAGGCAAAATAACTCTGGTAAAACCTGTAGGTAAGATGCTGGAAACAATCTTAATATTTATTCAGATCCCTAAAGATTTATACAGGATTTAGCAAATATGCTAGCTGTGTTGAATTGATTGATTGATTGATTGATTGATTAATTGAATTATTCATTCATTCATGGGGAGAAAAATATAAATTGTGTATTTATGCAGTTTTGCTTTAAGTCCAGCCCATGTTTACCTTGATGATACAGTATTGTCACACAAATGTGTTTTGGGTGCCCAACAGAGTTTTGTAGTATAATCAATGTTCTGAAAGATGCCTTCAGTTGATCTAATTTATTTTGCAATGTTCATCTACTGGTATGGAAACTAGGTGGATATTAAAAATGCCTTTCAGCTGTATTAATATAAACAAATGATAAGCTGTCACAGTTGCTGTTTGGACATAATGAATTAAGAAAATAGTTTTTAATGTAATGAACATGGTTCCCCAAACTATCCATAGGCAATCTCATTTGAGAGTATTGAAATGTTGTGTACTGGCAAATATGTAGGTAGCTTTGTGGTTTGAAATGAAGGAATTTAGAAGAGAAGTTTTAGAACTATTCACTCACCACCACCATTGTAATGAATATAATTTTTGTTAAATTAAAAAAATGAGTTACTTCACTTTACTTTTATAAGGAAATATTTCATACTACCTTGTACACAGAAGAATTATACTTTATGTGAGATAGACTGATCTTTCTATACCTACTGGTGCAGAGGAGAAAAGGATGTTAAAATTGCACCATCCAACAAGTTGCCAGCCATCTCTGAAGAGGAAGAGGGAAAAGGCAAGGGGAAAAAAGCCATTAATGTAAATTATTATGTGCTGTTAAAACTTTATTTTAATTGGGTTTATGTGAGAGACTTGAGAGATTTAGCTAGCGTAACATTGTCACTGAGAAACTGAACTAGGAATACTATAGCAGATATCCTGCTAAGATGTTATGAGTTGCATGAAGAATTCACTAAGTTTTAAATTATCTTATATTTTATACAGTACTGATATTTTAATATGGTATCTTTTAAAATTGTGTTTCAACTTTTTTTTATTGCTAATTTTTAATTCATGTGCTTTATTTGAACTCATGTATGAGCCACCTGGGTCCCATTCAGGAGAACAGCAAGATATAAATTAAACAAAGAATAAATAGGTGACTCCTGGTCTGACAGCTGCATACAGGAATAAAAATATTGGCCTGTGTTACAACTTACAGGATTGTTGTGACATTTACTGCATTGCAATCCTGTATTCACTTCCTTGGGAGTAAGTTCCAAGGAACTCAGAAGGTTCAGTGGAACTTGTATTACGCCTGAGAACACAGATCAAGATTGCACTGAGGATGTATATGAACCATGATGTATGCTAAGCAATAATGTTTTAATTCCACAAAAGAGGTTTTAATAATATAATGTAATGATTTTAAACCTATAAGGGAAGAAAGGATCACAAAGAGAGATGTAAAGCAAGAAGAATGAAAGTGGTACTGTTTTATCGGTACAGAAACATTGTTTGACAGATTCCATGTGACACAAGTAGATTTTGAATTGGCTGGTTTGTGTGTGAATAGTCATGTTACTAAGCCCCTTGGAGTGCTACATACTTCCCATGTGTTGTAATTAATCTTCCTAAGCTATTTGTTAATGTTGTACCTTTGGAAGTCTGGCATTCTCTGCTCTCTCTAATGAGATAATCACTCAAGTTCTTTAATCACAGAACTGACAGTGTTTCTTTTGTCTGAGTTTCTTGTTCTTTTGACTGACTCTTCGAATTAAATGGCCACAGTATGATTTTCTCTGAACAACTAGCCATCCCTAATCAAGGGTGATTGAGTGGGTGGGAGAGTAACACCCATTAAGCATGCTAATACTTGGCACGTGTCCTGGTCTGACTCATGACTGAAGTCTGTAGAAGGGCAACAGATGGGTGTCAGGCATCAGGTAGCTAGCAGAAGAAGAAGAAAGCAGATTGTAAACAAGCCAGAGCCAAAGCTGTGTTATCTTGGAGCCTATCCAACAAAGCAGACTGCAAGCAGGTGCCAAGATAGATGAGATTTGAGTGGTGGGGGCAGTTGGACAGCTACAGATACTTTGAGATCTTCTGCTGAAGTTCTTTTCCAAGTACTAATCTTACTGAAAGTGCATTATATCACAATAAGGAGAGGAGGTTCACAGTCATAGCACTGTGCACATGGCTACAGAATGTTGTTTTCAAAGAACAGCTCCTGGTTACTAACATTATAAACTTTTGAGTGGCTAGGTTAGACATTATTGTGTTGTATTTTAATCTTTTTAGTTTTAGGAAATGCCCTAGCCTCCTTTAACATTTTTTGTTATTTCTTCATTTTACTGGCACAGACAATTGTCTGTACTCCCAACTCTTAGATCTGTGGAGGGACACACACACACACACACACACACACACACACTCCAAAAGCCAGGCATTTGATCCAGTAATGAAATTCCTCCATCAAAAATGGTATAATGTAATGATTGAATTAATTAAATAATACTCAAATATATATCAGGAAGATTAAAAAGAGAGGAATCATTTTAAATCATGTTGTGGATAACATTCTGCTGTGACATAGAGGTGTTTGACAGACTAACAATTTTGCTAGGAGAATAAGGGTGAAGTTGTATAAGGCTGTATGTTATTAATATAACAGATTTGAAAATGTGTAAATAGGGAGGAATAAGTTCAATTCGCACAAAGAGGACAAAGATAAAGAATATATTAAAAAGAAGTTTAGGTTACGTATATTGGCATTTTTCTGAATTTTTCAAGATGACATTAGGTTCAAACGAAAGGAAGTTAAGTTTATTTATAAAATGTTTGGTTAAAAAAAATAAAGCCAGGCATTTGAGGAATAAGGCATGTTGGAGCTGGCAACTTTCTTCTCTTTTCTCCATCTTGTTCTTTTGTGGGAACTCAAGGAAAGTTGAACTACTGGCATCATGCATTGAGACACTAGTATAGGCTCAGCCCTAGGATTTAGGCTCAGCTCAAATGGGTTGGAAAGGTCTTCTGGAACAGGTTTTGGGGTTTGATAAAGCCAGCTATGCTAAAATGTCAGTTTCTTAATTGTATCCTTATATGCCTCTAGAAGTTCTTCTTTAAAAATTATAGTCTTCCCTTAAAGGAGCTTTCCCCATCCTGGTTCCACAATATGTTTTGGGCTGCATCTGTCAGAATACCCAAGCCACTGTTATGTGAACTATAATCCTTACACATCTGAAAGGTACCAAATGGGAAAGGCTACCAGAAACAATGTGATATAAACTCCCATTTTGCAGAGGAATCCACATCTTTTGTTGATCATCACTCAGAGAAAAAAAAGTTTGATATAGAATCCAAGAGGGCCTTTTAATTTTTATCATTTCTGTCAGCCAGTGTTCGTCAGATGATCTTAAATCCAACTTGAAACTCTGCTGAGGTTTTTTAATTTACGTGTACATTAGATTCTCTGAACCTCATTATCTAACTTGTACCCCTGCTCAAGAAAATTTCTGCTGGCATAATTTAATTGCCATCTTGTTGGATTTATGTTTTGGTCATTGTCTGAAGCGTCGTGCACACATTCAAGATCTCCAGCAGCTGAAACTCATCACAGGATAGTTGGCTGGGAATCTGCCTTTGTCATCTCTTCGACTGACAGCCTATTTTGTATCAACTTAATGCTGCATTGCCTTTTATGGAGGGAACTGTAGAAATTCCAGTGAAATGAGTAGCTGTGTGAATGATTTCCCCAGCCACCTGTTCTGTGGCAGACTGAAATAGCTAGTGAACAGAGTATACCACCCAAAACCTAGAAGAGATTTATTAATGCACATGCAGAAGGAAACAGGAAGGGTTAAAATTCTCTCTTTCAAATTCTGGAAGATTGGCAAACTATGCCATGACAAATGGTTCACATATAGATGCAGATACTCAAGTCAAAGACCGGCATTCAGGGGTAAAACTAGTACTCTGGTAATTGGTTTTTCGTTTTTGTTATGGGCCATTAATAAATTGCAGTTAAGATTCTGTTTCTCATGTATTACCTAGAATGGGCTTGCAGTCTCACCTCTTTTAAGCAACAGACCTGAAAGACAACTGAAACCTCCTTAATGAATTTACCTCTAAGGGGCCTTGACAACTGACTACATGAGGAACAAATCAGTAGATGCTGTCCATGAGAGCTTAAGCTGCCCCCAGCCAGCCTGCCACTTTCTGCTCCATACATAGGCATTGAGTTTCTCTCTGGCTGAATTCCCAACCCTCACACTCTGTGTGGGATTGTGTAAGAGATGGAAGCAGGGAGGACCATTTCTAATTTGGAGTCAGGATGTATTTTTTTTGCCCCTTAGCTGAGCTTTAGAGTGAAATGGCATGTGTTGAGGAACTGCCTCTTCATTTATGCTTTTGCCCTTGATTCTGCCCACTGTTGGATGCTATAATTCCCACTCCACTAACACTTTGGGCACCACCACTACTGGATCAAGTTAATGCCAGAAATTCAATCCTACCAATCATTGGGCTGATAGCCTTCAAAAATATTTCCAGCATTGTACAGTACTGGCCAGAAAGAAGATTGTGGAAGGTACAAAATGTGTATTCTCATATCTGACACCCTACCCTGACTGTGGCCCTTTCCGCACATGGAGGGGGAAACGGGGGAAACCATGTTGAAACGGAGCTTACTGGCAGCCAGGTAAGTCTGTCCCCATGCGGAGCAGCGCGAGCTCGCTGTTCCGCAGTCCCCGGCGTCCAAAATGCGGCTTCCGGTTGGTGGAGACTCTACCAACCGGAGAAGCTCGCCAGCAGGAAGCCCACCCTTGGCAGATCTGCAGGCACACACTGGTGCGTGCCTGCAAATCTGCACCGGAGTGCGGGAATGGAGTGGTATGGAGTGGCGCACTCTGTGCTTTTGAAAAACCTGTAAAAACAGGTTTTTAAAAGCACGCTGTGCAGCCACTTCGGGTTGCTCCGGAGCGGACCGAGGTACAGAACTGCGACAAGTAGTCCGACCCAGTCCACTCCCACGGTCCGGATGACCTCCGTCAGAGGTCGCACCACACCATACTACTTACCCCGTGCGGAAAGGCCTGTGTTGCAGTAGTAGAATGAAGAAAGTTTGATGCATAGCTTAGGACTTATTAAGCTATGGAGACCAAGTTCTTTCTCTGATCTGCTTTTTTAAAAAGCTGAATTAACAGGACTATTCTTCTTTAACTGCTAAGGCTGATATAGCTGTAGTGACGGTGACAAGTGCCATTCACACAGCAAGAAGGGTAGTTCTCAGTGTTAGCTACTCAGAGGTGGGAGAAGCAGAAATAAGAGCAGAATGCATGGCTTTTTCCAAAGCTATAGCAGAGTACTACCTCATCTTTTGTACTTGCCATAGAATTTATTACCTATATTGGTGGCTCTACAGAGTCAGTGGGAGTGGGGAAATCTTACTGTTTCATAATATAATAAAAGTGTTCTGATAGTCGACAAAGCTATTAAAAGAATCTGTTGTAAAAGGTGCTCTGTAAGTATGGTTTTTCTCAGAAGTCTTTGTTTCAAACAATAAATGTGGAAAAGAAGCTAGGAAACAGCCTCCAAAAACCAGTTTTTAAAATGTGACTACTTTTGATCAGTTCTCTTCGAGACCATTTTTTCTTAGTACACACATGCTGGTAAGAGTCCTGTCACTGCAATGTATTATCCAAGAGTTACAGATAGAAGATGCCTCCCGCAGGATGTATGTGAGTGAAGACAGAGTTGCATCTCTTTTCACAAGACTTATATTTTAAAGCATTATGAAAATTAGGAAATGTGGGGCTGAATATTTCTATGCTCAGTCTTTAGAAAAATATCTGATTGAGATATTCTGTATATAATGTGGAAAAATTATCTGGTGCTGCATAGACTATCTCTTCTTATCTGTAAAAGTAATGAAGGTGTGAGAGCCCATTGTATTCTCCTCAATTGGCTGTTAAGTTTGAACTTCCTGGTGATGTGATTCAGTAAGAAATGCTTTTATTGAATAAGATTAGGGAACAGAATGCTTGTCGTGTTTTTGCTTCACAGAGCTGTTTTTCTTTAATCACAGTTAATACATTTCTTTGTTTAATTCTCATCCTACCAGACAGAACACTTTAGGGAAGCCAGTAGACAATGTACTACATGTGTGAAATATCCTTGCAGGGGTTATTGCAGCACCCAGGAATGGGCTATTTTGCTGTTGGGTTAGAAAATTATTCTGCAATACTATGAATGCTAGGTGTCCCTGCACATAAAAACCAGCAGTTATTCTCCAAGGTGTATGTCTGCTTCCCAATGTTTTGGCTTAACAAGTTTTATTTTAATTTTAATTTGGAAATAAGAGTGGTAGTATGTTTGTTTTTGTCATTCTTGTTGTGTGCTTTCAAGTCATTTCTGACTTACGGCAACCCTAAGGTAAACCTATCACAGGGTTTTCAGGAGATGAGAATGTGTCATGTGTCCATCATCACCCATCTATGGCCAAGTGGGGAATTGAACCCTGGTGTCCACGGTTGTAGTCCAACTCCTTAATCACGATACCGTGCTCACTCTTGATAGTATGTTTAGGATATATTATTTTGATTAATATTTAAGCAAAAATGAAACTTGTCTGCTAGGTAAAGCGAATTTTCTGCTTCATATGAACATACGAGATTTCTTGGCTTTGGGTTTGTAGATATCGTGTATAACTACAAAACATTCCTGTGGGTATGGGGCATTTTTACTGTCTGTAATACCATGGAATTCCCATGGCATCAAAAAATACTGTAGAGGACACTCAACTCTGTGTTTTTGTCTCTGTTGAAAACGAATAAAGGAAATATACTTGATCTGTCCACCAGGAATGGCAAAAATTAGGGTGGAGGAGACAGATGAAGGGGGAAAAAATTCTACAATCACTGAATATTCCTGTCCAAATTGTATTTGCCCATTAGTTGTCATACTTTCCACAATCTGTCTGTCTGTCTGTCTTAGTTTATATTTGTGTGTCCAAAACGTTTTTATTCTGTCTTTCCTTGTAAAGATTTTAAGATGTCTAAAAATAATTTAAAAGAATAAAATTTAAAAGTTACTATTTTAAAACCCTGTAAATTAGAAGGTGTAGAGCTTAAAACAGTAATTGGAAGATAACCAAAAATTTTTTTAAAAGTTTCCCATAAAAGTAGAACACTTACTTGAATGAACTTTACCATTTATTGATGGGCTACTAGAGATGCTTCCTCAGGAAAGTATTCCAGATATTCTAGAATTCCGCTATGGAATCATTCACCTGTCATCCATTTATAGCAAAATCACATTCCTTCTGCATTCAAGACAGGCTCTTCCATACTTTTTAAAACTTTCCCTAGCAGACCATCCAGAAAGCTACGTCTAAGTCAACATGTATTTTCTGCCCTCCCTTGCTCTATATCATTGTACCTTGAATTGTCTTTAAGCCTGTAATCTTCAATACTTGCAATGCACAGCTGGCCCCATCTATTTGGAGAAATTGTGAGTTTTGCATCTCACTCCTCCCACCCAAGATCCTATCATAGGAGGTCAGGTTCCACACTCTAGGCTCTGGAGAAATTTAATCAGCCTGCCTCACCAGTTCTGAGGAGGGCCTTACTGTAGAATGTTCCTTCATATAGCCAGTGTTGCTTTTCATAGAGGGAATGTGTGAGGGAGGTGAAGTGAATTACCAGAACAAGGGGGAAGCTGGATGTTTCAGGCAGTCAATTAATTAATTAACACCCCACCTTCCTTCCGGTACAAGATCTAAAGTGGCATACAACACAATACAACTAAAAACACAGTACAACTAAAAAAACCTCCTAGTACAAAAGTTAAAACACATTTAAAACATAACTTGTGTTTAAAAGACACTTGTTAAAAATGCAAGTAAAAAGCAGCTTTAAAAACACATATGAAACATAATGAAATAGAAACACATCACACACTCTCCATGAAAAGTTCTATCTGCTGTGGCATATTAAGTTATGGTGATGGTGATGATGATGATTATGACAATGGGAGTTTCAGCAGTGTATCTCTTCATGCGTAAGAGCAAAGGAAAGGTTGGGCTGGTGCTGCTCTCTCCTCACTCATTTTTGTTTTCTCTTCTATCTTATGATGCCACCTATTTTGCCCTTTATTGTAGATCTGAACCTCAGAATACCTGCCTGGTGTTGCCTCTTTCAAGCTGTTCCCACACCTGACTTCTGTGGAGTCTTTGGCTTAATTCCTTAATTTTTATTCCCAGTTGAAATAATAGCTTCACTCATTTGCATCTGCCTTTGTTCAAAGCTGTGTTTGTTATATTCTTCTCTGTCCCTCTGCTCTATCCTGTTCTTTTCCGTTCCCAGTTTGATTTGTAGGTGGAAATGGCATTAGTAACCATAATAAATAATAATAATTAATAATAACATTCAGTAATTCCTAACAGAGGAGGAGAATGATGAATGAGCTAATCACTATAAAAAGAAAATGTTTTTCTGAGCTGCCAAAATTAACAGTGGGCATGAGGGAAGAGCCCTCTAAAAATTGAATTTGTGAGTCAGAAAACTGTAATTGAGAAAACATATGTTCATATTATTATACATTGCAATAAAATATTCAAGCTTTAAATAAAATTATTAGCTGAGCTAAAATGCTGTACTTAGCTTACATTAAATGCACATTGTCGTTAGCATTTTCCTCCAGTACTCTTAGCCTAAAAATCTTTTCTATGGAAAGCCATCTTCAAGGACGCATATCTTTGGTGTGCCCATAGTTTATAATAGTTTGTCATGTTTCTAGTTAGAGTAAGCCATCTCATATATTCATCATTTCTCAATTTCTTTGTTGAAGACTTGCAGAGATGTTACAATTTAATAGTGATATTGCAGATGTATTTTCCCATTGATGTGAGCAGAAAAGGAATGAGCTTCCTTTGTAGAGCTGTAGAATATAATGAACTTATTGCTTAGATTAGAGTTTGGAAAAGTTACTTTTCTGGAATCATTCTGGCTAGGGGATTCTGGAAAATGTATTTCAAAAAAGTAACTTTTCAAAGCTCTAGGTTAGATTCAGTTTATTTAACCTTTTTAAGATTTTTATTTGCAGAATGCTCCAATTAACCTAACAGCATATTCCTTTCTTAGAAATAATAGCTGTGGTAAAAGCATTTACAAAAACTACAGAGAATTTTCATAAACTTTCATTTCACATGTATTGTAAAAGGAAAAAGCCTTTAAAGCTCTAGGTAATGCACACTTATGATAGCAGACATAATCTAAGATTCTGGGAAGAAACTAACCTTTTTGTTTCAGAACTGTTTTGCAGTCTAATGCAAATATAATTAATTTAGTAAAGCATATGCATAACATCAGATAAGATTTTTTTACTTGGGAAAACATATCCAGGGGCAGCCATGTTTGCCATTCAGCAAAATGCAACACCATCTTAAACCCACAAAACAGCAATACCTTTATTGGGCCAACCAATAGTTTCTGACACTGCTAGGACTACCTAATGCCCATTTCAGAAGCTGCCTGGAAAATGGTGCAGAAGCGTGAATGATAAACATGGCACAGCAACAGTATAACAAGAAACCTTTGGTCCACGTGCACAGTCACTGCCAGAAGTTCCTAGCTGGTCCTAGACTTGACAGATGGCACAGAATCTGAGGTAAAGATATTGATGTAGTGGGCAACATCATGTTTTCAATGTGATAAACTTTACCATCACACTGCACATGCAGTAAAACCATATGCAGTTTCAAGTCCCTCTGACAAAAGTCCTTCTGCCTGATTTTAAACATTTGCTGTTAAGCTGTAAGAATTCTTGCCATCCCTATATAGCATTTCCTAGCTGAGACACTTTGTTTTTGTATCAAGGTAAGTATTGGTAAAAAGCCAGAAGTCGAACTGTGTGCATTTATTTTCTCATTAAACATGCTTAGCTGGAGTCCTTGGGCTCCTGGCAGTTTGCCACTGTGATCAGTGACGGTCCCCATCAGAGATAATTGTCATGACTCCAGAGGAAGTGTTGCCATTGTATGATCTAGTCTAGGCAGATGCATACTGATCATGGACACCATGGAGATTGTGAATGCTGGATATAAATTCTTGCTTTTAAATAACAAATATCTCTGTAAATTAAAGGATGTAATGGTCTTTTGGTAAAACATGGTTCCTTACCATAGAGCTTCTAATGAAGATTTATGTTCATCTAAAATGAATTTATGAAGACACCTCAATTGTGACAGAAACAATGATCTGATTCAGTTGTTAGTTCCGATTGGAGTAGACCCATTGAATAAATGGAACTTACGTAAGGATTGACTTACTGGATTCCTGTTGATTCAGTGGGACTATTCTAGTTGATTATAACAATTGGATTGAAGCTTGTAATGGGTTACAGGTTTCATTCAAGGCAAATTAGCTGCTCTCATAAGTGCTGCTCTTTACTATATATTCTGGCAGCTGTGGCTTTCCAGTAAGAGTAGTGACCATATAACTTCTTATTAAAGCTGCTTTTTACTTGGAGAGAAGTGTCTTCCTGGGCTTTATGCTTGGTGAATTTTGCAATGCTCAACCAGACTTCTAGCAGTGCTTCCTACTGCACATGTGCTGCTGGTGATGCTACCTTGAGTTTTCTCTTAAAAGGAGCCTGTCCCATAATGGTATGACACTTTTGCAGGATCAGACTATAATGCAGGCCTGTAAATGCTGGGTATGGGGGTTTAATTGTCTTAAATATGCATGTGGATCAGGTACAGTGAATGGCTAATGGATTGTAACCTCACATGAGAGGGAGCAAAGGCCTTGAATTAGATAGCTGACCTAATTTCCTCTCTGAAAAGAAATATTCAGAAAATCATTCCTCCTCCTTTTCCCTGTCATTTGACTACATCCAGTTGCTTTGACAGATTTCTTTCAACCTAATCATTTGACACAATCAGTAAAGCACAAACAAGGATGTGGTTATAATTGGAAGATTTACAGCAGTGCGTCTCTTCTGCCATAACAGCCAGCAGTCTCTCATTTTTATTCCCTGTTGGAAAGTTAGTAAACAACAGAGAATCTTGCTATCATATGCAAAGGCATCAGAAAGCTGTAATAAAACTATAAAGTGTGAGTCTATCTGCAAATCTTTGAGAGTTATAATTGGGTTGATAAAGGACTGACGGTGGTGTTGTAATATCTCCATCCTGGATCTAAAATAGTTGCTGATAATTACAAAATACATTGTTCTGCTGGTAAAGTGCATATTATATATTTGTGCTATAAATTGGCTTAGTAATTCAGAAAATGTACTGAAAGTTTTATGCTTTCTTTAAAATGAGAACACATTTGTCACTGTTCTTTCATCTCATAACTAATTTGGTTTTAAGAGGCTTGATAAGAAAGAGAAATTGTCATGATGCCATTGAAAAACAGGAGGTGTGGACTCATTCCAAACCTGTTCAGTTGGTAGTCTTCTTTCCTCATTTTAGTTTCTGAATCATTTCTAGGAATTAAAGAAGATGGTTAACTGACTGTGAATTTATAAGGCAATCCTAGAGACAGATGGTGGTGTGTCTGTGCTCAAATTAGATGCAGCCTATTTGTTTAGAGGCAGGTGAGCTCCAGCCATATTCAAAAGAAGGCACTGTACAAATCCATGAGTTTTAAAGAACAAAAGAGGTGGAAGGATCTGGGAGCACAACCCTCCCACTCTCTCTTCTTCCCTCCTCGATTATCCTGGCACCCCCCTTCCCTGCTGTTTCGCTTGTAGTATCAGGTCAGAACCAGCTGGCAAGAGGCAAATAGAGTTAGACTGTAAACTTGGGGGGTGGGGTGGACAAACAAAAAGGGAGGATACTTCTGTTGTGTATCTTTATGCACACCCACACCCACACCCACCGACCGTAATTAAGCAAATGGATCTATCACAGTCATACTTTAATGGGGGGGGCATCACAATAAGAGTTTTACACCACTTTGCAGTTCAGTCTTCTAATCTCACAGGGCAGAACCCAAAATCTGAAAAGGGATTTCAAAATCTCCACATCATGGAGGCCTGAACCATTTTTGCTGCTGACCCTGAAAGTGTGGGACTAAACCTTAAACATATGGTTTATACTTCTCACATACTGATGTGCCTGTATCAATCGTACTCAAATATTCTGTGATTAATGGCATTATATATAAAGTTACATGCTTCCTCAAGGATTACTGAGGAATTTGGAGTATTTTCTTATTGGGAATTGTAAGAAATACCTATAGAATTATAGTTTCCTTATAGAACTGTTGTTTTCTTGATTCCTCAGAAACAGCTACAACATGCTGGGGTTGAGAATGGAAACCTACATTGAGGAAACTTTGTTAGTAAATGACATGCAGCATAATTAAAGCATCATAATCACTGAGGGAACTGCACAGCAAGCAAAAACAAGTAGTGTTTTTATCTCCCACCCCACCTCCATATTGCTTTTTTTCCCCTCTCACGGACTCTTCAGGTAGTCAAAGCATGCTTAATGTCTGATATAAAATGTGCATTACATATAAAATTAAAGAATTCGTAGGAGAATTTTAAAATCCAGAATGAGCGTCCAAGTCATTTATAATTCACTGCACTACCAAGAATGTGAGGTTAATGAGACTATGTGTTAATTACCTTTAACAAGTTGCTTTTTCCTAATCTGTAGTGGCTGTTTGGGAAATTTCTTTGAATCCTTCCTCCTAAAGGAATTGCAATGAACAACTTAACATTTGGTGCCTTTGCAGGTCAGGGCGCGGAGGCTTGGCCGTCTGTCTCCAGTCTGCTGGGTCCAGCAGCAGCCATTTTCGGGCAGGCGCGTTCTGTGTGTGCCCAGGTTTTCCTTTTTGTTCCTCCGGCAGCCAGTAAGTTCAAAGCACTCACTTTGAATTCATTGGTAGACAGAGCAGACCTGGGTGACGGCCTGCAGGCTTCAGTCAGGTCCGCTCCCCAGCTATTTAGGTCAGGCCGGCCCCGGCTGCTCAGTAGTCTTTTCTCAGTGGCATCTCACACACACACCCCACACTCTTGTTCCTGGTTTATGTCAATGTGTTTTTTCTTGCCTTGCCGCAACTTCGTAGGTGGTTGCATGGCTATTGGATCCGCTTTTGCCACATGGAAGGGGATGGCCAGAGTCCCCATCATGTTCAAGGGATGCATTGAGTAGTAAACATGCCCAGCTTGGGTGGGCACCCAGCATGTACCCCCTGGGGGCAGGAGGGTCTCGTCCATCGGTAGGCCATCCGGTACTGGGCCAGACAATCAGGTTCATTGGTCAACAGGCAGGTTGATCAATGTCTGAATCTATACCCATATGCCAACCCTATCTGTCTTTGTAGCCAATAAAGTTGCGGCCTTTTTCTCCAATTGCTTGGTCTGAGGTCTTCATTCTGTGTCTCTCACCTCTGATCACACAAGAGTTAATGTTTCAGCAGCATTGTGCTTCATGTGTGGGCAAAGTGCATCCTTCATACTACATTTGGCCCCAGGGCCATTTTTGTAGCCTCTAAGGATTAAATAAATTTTTGCCCTAAAGTACCCTTTAGGGGATGTGATGGACATTTTCTCTGAGCTTGTTTGGGTGCTTTAGGCCAGGAGAGGCCTTCATTTAAATCAGGAAATGACTTCTGGGTCACTTCCACCTGGGCTTAAAATGGCTCCCCCTCTAAAAAAGTGAAAATACCCCCCATGCACCCTAGAGGGTGTTGGGGGGTGTAGCCCTCCAGAGCTTCTGCAGGAGCCTAATTTGGCCACTTACAGTTGCACACCCCAAATGTAGAGTTATGTGCACAGTCTTCTTTCTGCACAGTTATTCTTGCATTCTGAATACTAACACCGGTTCAGTGTGGCTCATCTTGGTATCTCCTAGCAGTCATTGTCTCCTCCTCCTCCTTCTGCTCCTCCTCCTTCTTCTTCTTCTTTGTTGAATTTATATGCCACTGTTTCTCCCAAAATGGGACCCAAGGCGGCTTCCAAAAAGTTAAAGAAATAAGAACATGTAAACAATTAAAAGCATTACAAAACATATATAATTATAAAAATAACAATAATTTTTTAAAAGCAGCTAATAAATAACTAAAACACTCTCCTGCTTACCCATTAAAGGCCCACTTAAAAAGAAATGTCTTTATATGCCTATGAAAGGAAAGCAGAGAGGGAGCCCATCTAGCCTCTTGTGGCAGAGCGTTCCGCAGGGTGGGAACAGCCACTGAGGAGGCTTTCTTCCATGTCCTTACCAGGTGAATTTGGGATGGTAGCAGGACTGAGAGGAAGCCTTCCCCTGCAGATCTTAGGGCTCTAGCGGGTCCATATAGAGGGACAGAGTTTTTCAAGTAGTTCAAACCTAAGCCATATAGGGCTTTGTAGGTCATAACCAGCACTTTGAATTGTGTCTGAAAATGAACAGGTGGCAGTGAAGCTGTTTGAACAAGGGGGTTATGTACTCCTTGTAACTGGTCCTGGTCAGCATTCTAGCTGACACATTTTGAACCCACTGAAGTTTCCAAACAATTTCCAAAGGCAAACTTAAGGTAGGTAAGGCTCCAGGACCAGACGGTTTCATATCGCAATATTATAAAATTTTTCAAGATCAACTGGTAGGAATCCTGCAGAAAGTTTTGAATGAAATTGACTACGGAAACTGCCTGCCCTCTTGCGGGGGGAGCCTTGATAAGTTTAATCTCTAAAGAGGGAAGAGACCATCTAGATACTAAAAATTATAGGCTGATAGCTCTACTGAACATGGATTATAAAATATTTGCTATAATATTAGCGGAAAGATTGAAAAAAGTACTAAAGGATTGGGTTCACGAGGATCAGAGCGACTTTCTTCCAGGGAGGGCAATAAAGGGCAATATGAGGATAGTACTAAATATAATAGAGTATTATCAAAAACATAACGAGAAAAAATTAGGCTTGATTTTTTTAGATGCAGAGAAAGCCTTTGATAACTTGAATTGGATGCTTATTCAAGAGACTTTACAAAAAATAAATATAGGGGAAAATTTATCAATTGGACAAATAAGAACTATAAAGACCAGTCCGCAAATATACTAATTAACGGGGAGAAAACATCTAAAATTAACATTATGAAGGGGACGAGGCAGGGATGCCCATTGTCACCGTTAATCTTTCTGATTATCATTGAAGTGCTAAATATACAAATAAGGAATGATTCAGAGGTAGAAGGTGTACATATTCAAAATCAAAGATTTAAGATTAGGGCTTTTGCAGATGATTTGGTCATTCTATTAGATAATCCCATTCAAAGTATAAAAAGTATGCCTCAAAAATATATTAAAAGAATATGGTAACATGTCTGGCTTCAAGGTGAATCCGGAGAAAACAAATATATTAACGAAGAATATGACTATCCAAGACGAAAAAGAATTGGAAACTGAATCTCAATTTAAAATATCTAAAAGAGTAAAATAAGAATTAATTTAACTAAGCATAATGTAGATCTGTATGATAAGAACTATTTAAAGGTATGGCATACGGTTAAAGACGACCTGAAAAGATGGACAAAACTTGATTTGACGTTAATGGGAAGAGTCGCGGTAGTAAAAATGAACATTTTTCCAAGGATGATCTTCGTATTTCAAAATTTGCCTGTAATAGTCAACGATACTCCTTTTAATCAATGGTGGAGAGACCTTTCTAACTTTATTTGGAATGGTAAAAAACCCTGTATAAAGTGGAATTATTTGAAAGATACCAAGGATAGAGGAGAGTTAGGAGTTCCAGATTTCAAAACATATTACCATGCTTGTTGTATAGATTGGTTGACGACTTGGACTGAATCAAAAGATGAGAGATTGCTAACGCTAGAAGGAGCAGAGCTGCCCTTTGGGTGGCATTCATACCTTTGGTATGATAAAGTTAAAACAAAGATTTTAATAATCATTTCATGCGGAAATCATTGCTAAGAATTTGGTTAAGATATAAAAGGGAGTTCTATTCAAAACTTCCAATGTGGGTCTCTCCACATGAGGCCTTTTTCAGGAGGGAAAAACCAAGACTATCAAAATGGATTACCTACAAAGAAATATTAAAATGCCAAGGAGATAAGATCTATTTAAAAGTAGGGAAGAACTGGTTGAAAGTGGTCCAAAGGCAGCCCCATGTAGAGCGCATTACAATTGTCCAACCAAGATGTAATCAAGGCATGTGTCACTGTAGCCAGATCTGATGTCTCAAGGAACAGGCACAGCTGGTGCACAAGTTTTAACTGTGCAAATGCACTCCTGGCCGCTACTGAGACCTTCTCATACAGGCTCATAGTTGAGTCCAGGACAACACTAAGGCTGCAAGCCTGAGAATTCAGGGGAGCGTAACCTCATCCAGCACAGGCAAAGTCCCTATTCCCTTATCTGCCTTTTGACTAACCAGGAGCAGCTCTGTCTTGTCTGAATTAAGTTTCAATTTGTTTGCCCTCATCCAGTCCATTACTGACAACAGCAAGACAGCTTCCTTGGAATCAGATGGGGGAAAAAAGGTAGAGTTGGGTATCATCAGCATAGTGGTGATTCTGAAACCTCGAAACTCTGGATGAGCTCTCCTAGCGGTTTCATATAGATGTTAATTCTGGTTTTGTATACAGGCATGTGTGCTTCTCATTTTCTCCATGATTTTCTCCAATTTCTGTAATTCTCAAATAATAGAAGGGGCAAGAAGGGGCCACCTTGTTTTATTTCACATTGCTTCTGTAACATGTAAAGTGGATTAATGTTGATTATGCCATTGCTTTTCATACCAGCTTCGCATTATGGTATGGGAAGGAGCAACCCTAACGATTGCTGTGGTGTTAACTGTGGAAGCTGTAAAGTGGAAATAGCATGCAGTCTCCAGGGAATAAGTAAAATGGTGACATCCTGTTCCAGATAGGTACATAAGTGTGTTTTCTCCCTAAATATATTACAGCTCCTGCCCACTTTTGATTACTTCTAGAGCTATGACAGGGGTGGCAAGTGTGGCCATCCAGATATTTTGAGACTGCATCTTCACACCAATAGTGGTTTGAGCTCATTGGGGATTGTAGCCAAAAACAGCTGAAAAAAAGCTTACTTCCTCCTGATGTCTGAGATTCATCATGATCCTAGAAAAGTACAGCTACTTAGATCTGGCCAAAAAATCCACCTTTGACTTAACCTAGCAGTGCAAGCAGATTCCTTCTATGTGCTTTTTTTTATTCTGTGATTTTTTTTATCATTCCTCTCAGCTGTGCTATTGCTTTCTCCTTACAGTTTTCTTCGCTTCACTTTGTATTGCTTTGCATCATTATAGAGCTTCTTACCTTGACTCCGCCTAGTGGTATCCTCTAATATTGCAGGAGCCAGCAAAACATCTTTAATGTGGGGTCTGGTTTTACTTGAGCGGCATGACCCATCTCCCTCCCTTTGCCTTGTCTCCACGAAACTACTAATCCTTCTTTTACCTAATCAGACTGAAAATAGCAGCAGCATCTGTATTTGCAGCTTTCCTTAATATGTCAAGTGTTAAAGTGCTGTCTGGTTTAGCTCTTTTGAAGCTCCTGGTTAAGGGGGCTTCCAATCTGTTCTGCTCTCCCTTTTCTGTCTCTCTTCCCTTAGAAAGCTTGCAAGCTGCCTGGACCCCTCCTTCTCTTGTGGTTCATAAGCTCAGCTCAGTCAAGTGGGAACAGCCCCAGTGCAAGCCTGTTTAGATGAATTAGACTTGTGCCAGAATATTCTCAGTCACACCATTGTCTCTTCCATTGTGGAGGATTCTGTGAGTTATGGTCCAAAAGAGTAACTTCCCCAGGCTCTGGCTCTCCACAAGTTTTGTCAGTTGAGGTATTACTTTTCTGCTTATTTCCTGGATGCCCTTTTGTTTTAATTAAATAAAAGTATTTGTTTGTCTCATAGGATTTTCATGGTAAAAGTTAATTCAGAAGTACTAACAAGTGTTAGCCATTGCTTCTTAGAAATTCTCTGGCAGTGTCATGAGAAGATATGACCTAATAAGAAAAGACTGTAATGCTTGGTAAGGTTAGACTAGAGAGATCAGTCAAGGAAACCACGGCCCTGAGTTTGCAAGAGTCTGAGCTGGGCAGTTGATGATTGGGAATCTTGGAGATCTTTCATTCATAGAGGTTGCTATAAGTTGAAGTCAGTTTGAAGACAATTACTAGCAACATCGAGTTTACTTAGTGTTTTTCAGCCCACAAGGTTCCCCCAAAGGTGATGTGCAATGAAAAACAGGTTTTTTAAAAAAAATCAGTCAGTCAGGCCTCTTTAACTTTGCAAGGCCAATTTTATCTACCTGCAGCCTTTCCTGAAGTTCACCTATCTTGTGGGACTTTTCTCTGGTTCAGGATGCCTCCAGGCACACTCAGGCTGAGGAGGTGACATCCTAACATCTTTGGGAGCCAGGGCATAAGTGCAGGACTCCTACAGAGGATGGGTCTGCAGCTGCTGATATCACTACTGAAGGTGCTTGCCCTTTTGGGAGAGCCACATTGGGGAGTTCTGAGGGCAAGTCTAATCTTCCTGTCTCCGTAGAAGTAGGAATAGGGCTGACTCAACTTCCATATAGTTGGTTGCCTGAATATTGTATTCCAGAGTAGTTCATTGTGACTGCTATGTGCTGGAGGAGAGAGGGCTTGCTAATTCAGAAAATGTGGTGAAGGGAAACTTGGAATGGCCATTAGAGCAGGGCAGGGCAGGGGGTAATACAGCAGCCATATCACTATGTCAGAGGAGAGTCCGTCAGGGTGTCGGTTGCCCCCAGAGTGTTCCCCAATTCAGATAGACTTGGCTGCAGACTTGTGGGTTACTGAATTCCAGAAAAGTTAATAGCAAATCAGCAGCTGTCCAGGACACAGTCCTGGAGGAGCATGGATACTTGGCATGGCTAGACAGAGACCTGGCTGGATGAAGCTTGGAAGGATTAATCTCTCTCAGCTCTGCCCACTAGAGGTCTCTGTTATTTCTTCAAATCTAGCGGTGGGGGGAACCACCTTTTTATTTTTCTTAACCTCTCTGGTGAGCTTGAACTCATTCTGAACTTTAGCTTTTCTGATTTTCCCCTTGCAAATACTGGCTATTCATTTCCTTTTCCACTTCTTATACATCTCTCTTTTAAAGCTCAGATCATCTGAAAGTTCTTAGTATATCCACCCCAGTTTCTTTAGACAACTCTTTTCTTCCTTCTTGGGACTCTTTGCAACTGTGCCTTCAAAATCTCACCTTTAAGAAACTCACATGTGTTATGAATTCCTTTCACTTTGAGCATCTCTGATTATGAGATTTCACCCGTTATTTCTGTAAGCTTGCTAAAATCAGGTTTCTTGAAGTCCAGAGTGAATGTCAGACAACGTTTGGATTTCCCTTTATATAACAGATCCCAAGAGGATGTGATCACTCATCTAAGGATCCCATTATTCTATCCCATTGACTGGTTCTCTTTTGGTTAGGATCAGATCCAAAACATCTGATCTTCTTGTTGCTTTCTCTATCCTTTGTACAGTGAAGACGTCTACAAGGCTAGTGAGGAATTTATTGGACCTTGCACTCTTGGCAGAATGTGACTTCTGACAAATATCAGGCTGGTTGAAGTCTACCATTACTACTGTCTCTCTTCTTTTTTGAATATTTGGTCATTTGTTTTAGGAAGGTATCATCCAAATCTTTGGCCTGGCTAGGGGGCCTAGTAGGTGCCTACGGTGAGGTGAATGTTGTTTCTCTCCCCTTTAATTTTTGCCCAAAGACTCAACCTGCTATCTATGCTCTTAAGTCATGGATCTCACAGGTGTATACATCCTTGACATATAATGCTACTGTTCATCCTTTCCTGTTTGGTCTGTTTCTTTGGAGTCACTTACCACATTCCAGTCATGAGACTCATTCCTCAAGGTTTCAGTGATGTCTGTTAAATCCTATTTGCCTTTCTGTGTTAGGATGTTATGCTCTTCTTGTTTATTTCCCATGTTACGTTCATTAGTATAGGCACAGTGGTTCTCAACCTGTGGGTCCCCACATGTTTTTGGACTTCAGCTCCCAGAAGCCATGAGCATTGATCAAAGTGGCTGGGGCTTCTAGGAGCTGAAGTCCACAAACATTTGGGGACCCACAGGTTGAGAACCACTGGACAGAGACATCTAAGACCATGGGGCCATTCTCTCCAGATGATTCCCTTTTGGTTTTCTCTCCCCATTCTTGCAGTCATGTGCTATTGGCTCAAATCGTCTTGTATAATGTAGATTACTGTCCCCAGTACTTGGTGTCCCTCTGCCCACTGGAATATTGCCCCACTCCACCTTCTGTAATTCAGTTTAAAGCCCTCCTGATCAGTTCTTTCCAACTGCTGTGAGGTGCAGCCTCTCTTTCCTGAAATCTTTCTTCATGAAAGTGCAGTCTGTGGTTCAAGAAGCCATGAACCTATTGGTCTAGAATTCATAAGAAAACCTACCTTGCGATGGTTCTGGTAGAGGGGGAAAAAGACTGCAAGCAGTGGAACTGTTCAGTGTCATCCAGCAAAGCTGTTTTGAGTGACAAAAAGCCTCTTACATCCAGGCTCATGAGAGGAGAGTACACATTGCTTGCCAGCTTGCTCTGAAGAATTTGTGTAGCACTTTGTAGATAAAATCACTCAAAACGATTTGGATTTGGACACCATAATTGATACAGTGTGTACGTGTGTGTGTGTGGAGAGAGAGAGAGAAAACATACATGCACACACACATATACATATGTATATATGTGTATATATATAATATTATATATATGTATGTATATAATTGTAAAAGGCGAAAGATTTATACGAAATAATTGATATAGTGTTAGTAAAGTCATTGTTTAAAAGGTTCTCACTGAGCCCTACCATACTTGAAAATTAACAGCCGGTCTCCATTGTCTCATTTGTGTGCAAGGTTGTAGAGGGTGTGGTGATCTCTCAGCTCCAGAGTTGCCTTGAAACAGAGTGATTATCTAGATCTCTTTCAGTCTGGCTTCCATCATGATTATGGAACAGAGAAAGCTTTGGTCTCCCAGAGTAGATAGATAACTGGATGGAGGAGTCATCCCTGTGGGTCCTGCTGGACCTCTTGGCAACATTTAAAACTGTTACAGTATCTGGCTGGACCACCTCTCTAGAATAGGACTTGCATGTTTTGCAGTGTTTCTGGTTTATATGGGCCAGGTTCTGAAAGTGTGTTTGTGGATTCCTGTTCAGTACTCTGAACAGGAATCCACAAAGCCCTTTAGGGCTCTTGTCTTATTTCATATGTCATTTAACGTTTACCTGAAAATGCTGGAGGATGTTATACAGATGTTTGGGATTTGGTGCCATCAAAACACTGATGACATGTCTTCATTTTTCTATCCAAATCCAAGGAAGTGGTTTTACCTCTAAACCAGTGTATGGCATCAGTTATAGTCTGAATGAGTGTGAACAAACTGAAACTTGATCTAGACAAAATGGAGATGCTCTTGTCAGCTTGAAGCCAGATCAGGATGATCTCTCCTGTGCCCCTGAAGAAGCAGGTTTGCAATCTGGGTATTCTCCTGGATGCATCACTGAGCCTGGATCCCAAGGTTTTAGCAGTGGCTAGAAGTCCATTTACACAGTTAAAGCACTGACTGTGCCTGTTCCTGGGGATATCCGATGTGGCCATAGTGACACCTGCTTTAATTACATCCCTTTTGAGTTACTGTAACATAGTCTACATGGGGGTTACTTACAGTTGGTTCAGAAAGTTTCAGACAGACTCGTTACCCTGCTTGCTGGGGATCCCTTAGGGGGATTCTCAGTGCCTGTCAAAATTATCACTTGTGGGGAAAATTAGCTATGAACACTGCTTTAGCAATGCAAAGAGGGCAGGGTAATTAAGGATCTTTTACCCAATGTTTACGGGGTCAGGCTCAGTCAGAAATCACACAAAGAGGTCCAATGAATGACTTTATTGAATAGTAATAGTTCGCACTAACACAAACATGCACACACGCATCCAAGGATTAATAGAAATAAAGAGTGGAAATAAAATAGAGGGATTGTTGAGGGATTCGCAGCTTGGGTGATACTGCACCTCTTCCTGAAGTCCTTGGTCTGAGAAGCAGCGATCGAACAGCAGGTCAGCAAAGAGACACTGAGGAGATCACGCAGCTGTCGGGAGGGAGGACCGGTCAGTTGGTATGACTGGGAGGCATCATACTCCTTCTCCTTGCCTCGCCTTTCTCTCCTAACTAGCCCCAAAACAGGGACTATTTGTAGGAAAAGTTTACTTTGAAGGCAAATCCTTTCCCGAGGAAAACAAACAGGGACAGAAAAGAAAAACAACTCCACACCTGGCATTTCTCTGATATCGGAAGATAACAAGGTGTCATCCCAGTAACAAGATTTTCCTCCACTTTGAGGCTGTGGTATGAGTTTCTGAGATGGATTTGATAAGGTTTTATTGCTTCCAGTGCCCAACTTTCTGGGAACACTTTTACTCCCTTCAAGTGGGCTCCTTAAAGGTTAAGGACCTTTTGTCCACCATGGGCTATCACAACATGAGGTCTTCTGTGGCTACGTGACTGGGGATTTTACTGGCGTGATCTGGTTCGTTCGATCATACGATCGTTATTTCCTACGTGTGCATTCAGGTGACCTCTCTGGTGGGTTAGATTAATTTTATATCAAAGTTGTAGACCCCAGGACAGGGTTTACCAAGGGGGCAACAGACTAATGACCAGATGGTTACAATGAACATGCGAATAACCTTTTACAGGAGCACCAGTGGCTATCAGTCTATTTCTGGGAATGACTTAGTGTTGACTATTACAAAGCTCTGTATTACTCAGATCCAGGTTATCTGAAGGACTGGACCTCCCCATGTAAGTTTACCCATGCTTTAAGATATGCGCAGGAGGTCTTTCAGTCCTGCTATCTTCAGAGATATATTTGGCAGGAAACAGAGGAGGGCTTTCTTGGTGGCTGTTCCTAGTTTATGGAATGTGTTTCCTAGTATGAATTGGGCTAGCCTGCTCCCTGTTGTTCTTTTGCCAATAGGCAAAGACCTTTTTCTTTAGACAGTCTTTTAGAAAATGTTCAGGTTTAACTAGAGGTTTCTAAAGTACTTTAATAGCTATTTTAAACTAACATAAAGTTTACTGTTTATAATTTACTGGATTTTAATTTAGATGTATGTTGTAGGGCATACATTGGTTATTGCAGGCAAAGGCCTACACCTTTGGAGAGAAGTGGCAAAAAAGTAAGTAAATAACTAAGGTGCTGATATTATTTTTATCAACACAGCAAATCATTGTGTGTAAATTAGCTGTTTAAGCCAGAAGATGTTTCTTAGGAGAGGGAGAGGCACTTTTTTTTTCACAGAACCATTTTCTGTTCTTGTACAATATCATCTGAGAGATCAGTAAAGCAATACCATATGCTTCTGCACAGACCTTGTATCAGACTTGATTGATTGCTCCCCAACCCTTACTTTGAGTTGGAAGAAAGTCTCATGGCTTCAGGACAGACAAGATCTAATCTGCTTTTGAAATTATTCATAGTTGGTTTTAAATGAGAATTTTTAAATATGTGAAAATCATGGATAAAGCACTGAGTTGCTGCTAGATGCATTTACTAATAAACTAGATGGGAGAAATGGGCACACATAGCTTACCCATCAAAAGTGCAATTGGGAAGGAAGTATATGGATGCAGAGAATACCATATATGTTGTATTCCATTTGAAAAAAATATGCATACCTATATTGTCACATATTATTAATGTTTGCTGTATGATTCATGAATACAAAATAATCTTTTCCTTAACTCCTCCTGGATTGCTTTTAACTGTGTGTAGGTACCCTCCGAGGTACAGAGAAGGAAGTGCCAGAAAATTGTTGATTCTTTTCAGTTCATTCTTATTCTCTGTAGTCCACACGGTAGAAATGGGGTATGCGTAGCTGTAAATACAGTAGAGTCTTGGTTATCTGACCTAAATGGGCGGGCTGAGAGTCGGATAACCAAAATGTTGGATAAGCCGGAGCCCGTGACAGCCGCCATGTCTGAGGGCGTGTCTGGGGGCGTCTGGGCATGTCTGGGGGTGCAGAAATGACTACAGCCACACCCTCAAGCAGCCGCGACATCGGATAATCTGGAAGGTCGGATAACCGGATGTCAGATAACCAAGACTCTACTGTATGTGACTGTCTTAAAAGAGAGGTACAGAATGTTCCTTGGGAGAGTTGCCCTTTTTGTTACAGTCTTTTTGGTTCATAGCAAAAAGTACTGGTCTGCTGAAAACAGGTTAGAAGAGTTGAGATACAGCTTATCAAACATTCCCATTCCTGACTGTTTATCTTAATGCAGGCCTCATCTTTCCCATTGAACCCTTGATACCTTTCTGACCTTTCTCTCCAACTTCCAAACCCCTTTATATATTTTATATAAAAATTCTTACATTGTACCAATTATTTTTCTCCATGTTGCACATTTTCTGTAACTCTGACATGCCACAACTTCTTCTTTTTTTAAAAGCCAGCTTGGAATGATAACCCCACCACCCACCACTTGGAATATATATATGTCCCAGAAAAGCTAGAAATGGTTTTGGGTTTATAAAGAGAAGAAGAAAGCATTCTTCTTGGTGCCGCTAGCAGAACTAGTCCTAAGGATTCTTTGTTTTCTTTGGAGCCGATTCTTTTTGAGCCGCAGCCTATGGGCTTACTTGCTCATTATCTGTATAAATATACAGATACAACAAACCACTGTGAAGTCCAAACTATATGTTGCATATGACCAAGAGATAGTGTTCAGTTTCAGTTGGCAGAGCAGAAATAAAACATGGTAACCTACTGAATTCTTTAGATACATACACCTTCATTTTATAACCTGCATGCTCTGAGAAGAAAGGAGATGCTCCAGGAGCACCATAAAGTTGACACAACAAATTAGGTCTGATTTTACTGGATAAAGATAAAAAATTAGACTTTATTACGCTGAATAAGCCTTGGGAAGATGAACATATTTTAAATAAATATGAAAGTTGTGTGAACTTCAGTCTCTTTAATTGACTTAAGTTATCATAAGTTTGTCTGTGAGAAAAACAATGCTTCTGAAATAAGAAAAAAGTGATTTTAGGTTATGGATGTTTATTGCTGCAGGATCCTCTCTGAACAGGAAGTTCCTTCTCTTTCTCTTTCTTTCTCTCCTTCACATAGTTAGGTTTATTTATTTGTTTGTTTGTTCTAGAAGGTGCCCACCAATCTGTTGTTTTTATACATGTTTGTAATTGAAGATAATTTTAAGTAGTTAAAATAGTTATATTTTTGAGGCACTTTTTAAGTAAATGTAACTGACCATATTTACTAATAGGCTAAATCAGTGCTTCTCAAGCTGATGTGGAGGGCTGATAATTTTTTTCCCCAGTGTGCCAGGGACTGGCACAATATTTGTGCCTATTGACTACAGTTGTTGCTTTCTTTCCTAGAAACTCACAAAGCACCAGCAACCAGTAGCTTGGGCACCAGCACCAGATCACAGATCAACACTATCCTAAATAACCAGCTGCCCTGTAAAGAAGTTGCCTGATTGTTCTGTGTGCCCCATCTAATACATATTCGTACTTGACGTTCTGCTCTGTTGATAAGAAGGGCATGAAAAGCATCCTGATTATCTGTGTGAAAGCCCTTTCTTACCTAGTGTAGGACTGAATACATACGTCAGTGGAGAGTTCTTTGTTCCTTTCTTTCACCGTAATACAGGACACCCTTCATCTATGTGGTGGTTCCATTCTAGGAGTCCATGCTTAAAACAGAAGTGAATGCTTGCATCCCATTATTTTCAATGGATGCATCGTGCACATGCCCGTCACGTCCATTGACAATTATGAGCGCAATGCTTCAGGCAATCTTGGATTCATGTGTGCTGAGGTCGTACCACTGTATCTCCCTTCAGAAGAGGTGGTCTATTTTAACCTAGGAGCTAAAAGGACTGTGGGCCTTATTTTTCATTCACTACAACAGTGGTACAGAACGAGTGGCCTTTCCAAAGATGTTGGACTGCCACTGACATTAGCCCTGCTCGCCATAACTAATAGCAGGGAATGAAAATGAGATACAGTCTGACATCATCTGGAGGGCCATGTATTCCTCATCCCTACACTACATGAATATGTAAATTATTGGTCGACCTAGACTATGCCTCTTTTTCTGTGTGCTTTTCTAATGTTAGACACTGATATCTCTGTTCCTTTCCTTGAAGAAAAACAAATGAGGGTGGAAAGTCTTATTATGGGAAATAGATGCTGCACAGCAGGTGTGGCAAATGAGCCATTGGTGATAGATATATTGGGGTGAGATGTAGAATACAGGTGTGCAACTGCACATTTCACTGCTGTTGTTTCTACTCATTGCATTGTATGTTAATTTTATGAAATAATGCATTTTTCATTATTTTTCCCTATGGAAAAGTAATAGTGAAAACTTGTATTTCCCGCACCTCTGGCCATTTTATTTTGCTGGAGGAATAATCACTATTTTCCAGGAATTTATTCAGTAATATGTATATAGAGTTTTTAAAATAAATGTTAATGGTTTAATTTTGTATTTTGTTTGATTGTCTTTTAAATAACTTTTATGTTTATACTTTTATTGATGTTTTTGCATTGTTACCTGTATTCTTTTTTACATGTTGTAAGTTGCCTTGATTCCTGTTATTAGGAAGAAGATGGAACATAAATTAATAAAATAAAAATAAATGTTTGAAAATGTTGACTCCATCCCCCACCTAGAAATAAATTTGTTTGCTAAGCAGTGTCAGCTGGATTGTGCATGAGAAATTAGCGAAGGCTATAAAGTCCCTGCATGCAAACCACAGCATCTGGAAAGGTGCTTACATACTCCTTCTAAAGCCAGTTGCTTAACTTGCAGAAACATGTGTTTGATGCTGTAGTAGCTGTTCTTACAGTAGACACTTTTCCTATGAGTGTCAACACCTTAATTTTGCTTATAGGCATTGTTAAATTAAAAAAGGACTTAAGCTTTTTTAAAAAGAGAGAAATTCAATTGCATGCCTTTTTTGGGAGGAAGATTAAAGAAACAAAATTCTAAATAGAAAAAATGCCATAAAAGCTGACAGAAAAGTCTGAACAGATAAGGTCAGGGTTAGAATGATATTTAAAAAGAGTTAAATTGCCTGAAGGGAATAGTTTAAGAAAATGTGGAATCTCTTCGTTTTTTTTCCCCAGTGTGCCAGGGACTGGCACAATATTTGTACCTATTGACTGCAGTTGTTTGTTTCTTTCCTAGAAACTCACAAGGCACCAGCAACCAACAGCTTGGGCACCAGCAGCAGGTCACAGATCAACACTATCCTAAATAACCAGCTGCCCCTTCAGTTGTGCAGTACTAAAAAAAAGAATTAGATCTGTATAGTGTAAGATATCCTTCCCTAACCTGATACACCCACCAAATCTTTGGGCTATCGTTCTCAACCATCATGGCAAATAATCACAGTCTTCTCTGCTATGTTGAGGTATATTGTACATCCAACGGATGTTAGGATGCAGAAGGCCAGTGAAAGAGTCTAAGAGTGAGGTAAATTACCATGATATGTAGGTAGTAATGAATGCTGGATAATAACATTGGAGAAGCTCATTTGAGGTTTAAATGTGACTTTATAGGCAGCTGATTAGACCAACCATCCTTCTAGTCCACTAATGTGCGCTCTGGTCTTCAGAGCCTTTGGCACAGGCCCTTCCTATCCCTACTACAGAATCTCATAATTGAATTGTTAGCTACTGAAGCCAGGTCTTCCATTCATGATGGTAATGGGATCTCGTGTTGTGTGCCTTCAAGTCATTTCCAACTTATGGTGACCTAAGGAGAACCTATTATAAGTCTTCTGGGGCTGAGAGTGTGTGATATGCCTAAGATCACCCAGTGGTTTTCCATGGCCAAGAGAAGAATCGAACCCTGTTCCCCATCTGTTCTTCCTGTTCACCACTACAACACACTGGCTGTAGTGGAATCTCTTAGTGAGGCATAATCCTTGCTAGAGCCTTTGCTGTATAGTACTAAAAGCAAAAGCCTCTTCTCATAGCTTCTTAAAGTCTGGATTTTTTTTTATTTATTTTTTTTGCTCTACTCAGAGGTTGCCTGTAACAACCCAACCACCATCATTAACTCTATTTTCCACTGTTCATCTTTCTTCTCTCTTACAGTTATTCCTGACTCCCTGCGTGTGACCTCAGAAGGCCAGACTCTAAACAAAGTGCAGCATGACTCTCTGGAGCTGAAGTGTGAGATATCTAAGAGTACAGTACAGCATAGCCACATTTCTATTGCTTGGTACCAAAGGAAAGGAGATGAACCTGCGGTGGAGGTGATTTCCCTCAGTCGTGATTTTGTGCTGCGTGCAGGAAGTGACTACACCCAGCGACATGCCAGTGGAGATATCCGCCTGGATAAAATAGGTGAAACCCTGGCCAAGCTTACAATCTACAACCTGCAGTCTTCAGATGGGGGCGAGTTTTACTGTGAAGCAGCTGAGTGGATTCAGGACCCTGATGGCAGTTGGTATGCAATGACCCGCAAGCGCTCAGAGAGCACCATGGTCTATGTGGAAGGAACTGGTTAGTATGACAAGTTTTCTTTTTCTCAATTTCTATTACCTTTAATATTCTCTGTTTTCTTTTTTCTTTAGTGGGAGGCCACAGAGAGAAAGGAAAAGGTGCTTATTATCTTTAACAGTCATCTGTTACAGTCATCTTTAACAGTCACTAATCCTTATTATCTTTAACAGTCATCTCATCTCCACTGTCTTTGGAAAGATTTGTTTACAAGGAGGCATTTCATAGAAAGAAGAACTTTAAAATTCCTAAGCTTTTCTTTCTGCTTCATATCCTGGAGAGTGTGTGAGGACTGACTGTATGACTTCTCCAGAGAATGTGAATGGAACCCTGAAGTCATGTTTATTTTTTAAGCTAGGGAAGTACGAAGTAAACTGCACCAGAACCTTTCTCTCCATTGCAAAATTTATCTGAGGCTTCAGCTTTTTGTAGAATATAAAGAGTTAGGCCACTTGATGTGAATTTACACAGCCATATTTTTATTGGAAAATATCTCCATGTGGCTATTCTTCCTTCTTCGATGGAAGGTATTTGGAGATTTGTTGAGAAGAGAACTGTTTGTATGAGTAAAAAACAATGGGAAAATCATCATCCCACCTACTGGGCCTCTAGTCACAATGGCTAATAAATGTACTTGGTTACAGTGAAAAAATTCCATATTTATTGCTGTAGCCACCAATGTCTGTTTGTACATTAGACTGGATGAAAGGCACAAATGAGTAACTAGCCTAAAGTGATTTTTTAGGACATGTTTTTGTCAGTTATTTCAGAAATACTATTTCAGGACTACTGGGCTCCACAGTCCTGGCTTTACAAATTCCCTTTCTTCTTCCCCTTCCTTTTCTCATTTTTCTTCCATCCTTTCATTTGTTTGCCTCCACTTGTCTTTTCATTCTGTCTGTGTCTGGTCTGCCACTAGCTTTGTCTCTTCCCCATTATCTTGAAACTGTGGCTTTTCTCTGATGCTTACTTTGAAAAGGAATTCATAATGAGACACTCCATTTGTACATTATTTTTCTTCCTAAATTTTGTTAGAAGCCTCTTGGAGCCTTTTGTCAAGCTGTTACAGAGTGTTACTGTCAGCAGTGAAGATGTGGTTTTACATTTTTTTTGTTTTTGTTTTAAAAGTGGCCTCTGTTTGGTTAGTAATACCTTGGATGGCCACAGCCTACACCAGCTGCTCTAACTGGCTGCCTCTGGTTGGGTTGGAGTAAAATTGTGAAAACAAAAAGTGCTTGATGGGTACATAACATACCATATTTGCCGGAGTATAAAACTCACCCGTGTATAAGACACACCCCATTTATACACTGGCAAATACTATTTGCTGGCGTATAAGATGCACTGGTGTATAAGATGCAGCCAATTTTCAAACAGTATTTTTTTGGGGGGAAAGTGAGTCTTCTATACATCAGCAAATACAGTAAAATGAATGTAACTAGCATATTATATGCAACATATTAACAGAAATCAGGCAATTTTTTTAAAAACAGGTGATAATTGTATTAATGAAAATAAGTTATAAACATAAATGATGTTAATAAAAGTAAACACCAAATGTGGTGAGCAAAAGTACAACAAAACATGAATAGTAAGTAGAATAGATTACAAATGGACAATGAACAGATGCAATGCAGAACATAAATGAAAAAATAGACAGCAGACAATAGAAAATATGTAAAGCATGAATAAGAAGCTGATAGTAGGCAATCAAAACACAAATTAGAAGTTGCTAGAAGACCATGACAGAAAAGCTAAATAAATCTCCCTTATCAATGTTTCTTCATAAGTAAAAAAAGAAATTTCCTGTTGGAACACCTGCCTTAGAAACATATAATGCCATGGGTGAGAGAGTTGAGATATTGTATCCTCAAAAATTTTAAATACATAAATCTACTGAAGTGCTGACAATCTTGGACTTCAAATTAGCTGGTAATCTGTTCTTTTAATATTCATGTTTGGTTGTATTTTTGCTCATCTTGTTTATCTTGCAATTAGTATTTTTATCAGTGTCATTTATGTTACTATATCCATTCCATGTTTATCAACTGGTTTCTGAAATTATTGTAGGATTTCTTGTCGATGTTATACAGTACAGTACACTTAGTACAGTCATACTATACAGTATCGTACTTTATTTATCCATATTGCAATTGTCTACCCTTCAAGCACATTCTGTTTGTTTTTGTTTTTTGACAGCTGTCCTTTTGTATTATGTGGACTATAATTCCCCCCATTCCCATAAGCCAACTGGTCTGCCTTTATACATTTGGATGTTGTAGCCTTTATACATTTGGATAGCACCAGACTGGCAGCGGCTGGCTTGGATATTTTAGGTGCTAGTTACTGTAAAGTAAATTAATTATATAAATTATATATAAAAATTGTATTAAAGTAACAGGAGAAAAAGAAGAACATGTTATAAAGCCACAAGTATATTTAGAATAGTCATGAGTTGCATGATTGCAGAATAAAATTTTATTGGCAGTAAATAATGGTATGAGGCTGCTGTCTGAGAACTTTTCATTTCAGTTTGAGAAGCAAATGTAGTTCGTTGGGAAAGAATCTAATAGAAATAAGTGATTTGGCAGTACAAGTGTACCAGATCTGGAGGGTATAAATCTGCTTTTGGTTGGGTAAAAGCATATGTTCAAAGGATGAATCAAATTTTCTAACAATTGTAAAATGTGTCTTTTTCTTTTTAAGAGAAGTACAACTCAGATTTTTTGTTCTGAGATTAAAAGTAACTAAATATTTGGAAGAGATGCACTGTAAGAATTGGACACACTGATGTGTGTATCTTTTGTCCCTGCAACAGATCATGGTGCTGGGTGTGGTGGCTGGAGTGGGGCTTTCTAATAAATAAAGCATTTATTGTATTCTGCTCAGTTTAGCATTTCAATATAGTGAACATTTAATGCCCTGTTGTACCTTCACCTAAAATTAAGGTTACATCCTTTATTTTTAGTAATTTACTAATCTGTGTTTCATTCTGTTTTGTTGTTGTCTTATGTTGTGCTCCTTTTTGAATGGTGCTGTCCTCTTTATGGCCTTTCAGTCAGTACTCGCTCTAGTTTTGGTAGGATTTACTATTTTAAATATATATATATATATATATATATATCTATCTCACAATAGTTCTGTTTCTTGATGCTATCAGTGGGTGAAATCGTATTGGACACTTTACTCATGTGTCAAGTCCAGACTTCTGGAAAGAGTACATTGTTATTTTTTTTAAAAGAAAAAAAGTCTGTTACTAAGCTGGTACACACTTCAAAATATTGAATCAAAATATGAAAAGCCAAAATGGAATTATCTTTCCAAGTGGCAATTGCACTTGGCACAGAAACACTACTCTACCTCTCTTGCAGAGAACTGTATATTTAATAAGCAACTGTGCCAGATTAATTTGTAGCAAGTACTGTTTCTGTCTATGCTCCATGCTGTCCCATGTATGATGCTGATAAGATAGGCAAGGGCATAGCATATGGAAAAGGAGATGTGGGAGGGGAAAATTGCTTATGAATGTGAAAGATTTCCTCTTCCATGTTCTTATTAGGATTTTCTTGTGTTCAGTGCTGTGACACAGTTGCTTTTGGCGTGTGTGTGCATATATGTGTGCGTATGTTCTGTTCCTCTTAGATATGGACATCAACGTCCGGCTGGAGACAGAGAAAAGAACGTACACAGTGGGTGAACCAGTGGAGTTCAGGTGCATTCTGGAGGTACAGAATGTTGCAAAGAGATACTTTTCCATCTCTTGGGCCTTCAACAGTTCCCTGATTGCTACATTTGGAGCCAATGCTGTGCCAGTCCTCAACAATGAGTTTGCCCAACGTGAAGCTCTGGGACAGCTGAAAGTGGCGAAAGAGAGTGACAGTGTCTATGTCCTAAAAATCTACCGACTCCGCTTGGAAGACAGTGGCAAATACAACTGTCGGGTGACAGAGCGCTTGAAGACAGTAACCGGTGAATTTATTGATGGAGAGAGCAAACGGCCAAAGAATACACCCATCACAGTCCTGCCTCTGAGTAAGCAGAGATCTTGTGCACTCCTGCTGATTGTATGGATTTGTGGGAGGCACCGGGTTCTTCGGGCATGGGGTCAGTGCGAGAAAAGAAGCATATGAGTCTGACTGCTCCATGGCTGTTCTTAAACGTAGGCTGCAAACAAACTCAGACTGATCAATCTTCTGTGCCACTTCACTAAAAAGCTCAAAGCAGTTTTTACCAATTCAGATCAGATTGTCAGCATCATACAAATGAGTAGTGATTAGTGTTCACAAAATACAAACCATTTTTAATACAGCAAGATAAAGTCCTCAAAACCTCAAAAGGGATCTTCTGGTGACATTATATACATTCATTTAAGGCCTCTGTACAATAAAAGGCTGTGCGTTGCTTTTAGAAGAGCTGGAGACTTGGGGAGAATCTGAAGTACATTGATCAGGAAGCAAATCAGACTAGTTCCCGTGGGAATTTCTCCTGCATTACTGTACTTCAGTACTGGGCTGGTAAGCCAGAGATAGGACTGAATCTTCTACCTCCAACACATGTCTTCAAAACCTAGTAGTTAGTGGTATACATAACTAGCCACTGAAAGGATTCAGTTCATATTCTTTCAGGTCCTTCTGCAGTTTGAAGTGGTGGGCATCACGATGTGAATCCAAGGCCATTTTTGCACTACACTCTTATAGCGTGATTATTCCACTTTTAACATCCTATGGAATCCTGGGGCTTGCAGTTTAGGGAGGGGCCGGCCAGCCGGCCCCTTCCTAAACTGCAAACTCTAGGATTCCATAGGATGTTGAAAGTGGAATAATCGAGCTATAAGAGTGTAGTGCGGAAGTGGC